>PVKU01005328.1:0-125511 GCA_004027475.1 Anoura caudifer | reverse complement strand
TGTAACTTCATAATATATTTTGAAATCAAGACTTGTGGTGCTTTGTTTCTCTTTCTCAATATTGGTTTGGCTATTCATGGTCTGTTGCATTTCCATATGAATTTTAGAATTGTTATTGTAAATAATGCTATTGAGATTTTGATATTGCATTGAATCTGCAGATTGCATTGGATCTACAGATAACATTGATTGACAGGGACATTTAAACAATATTAAGTCTTCTAATGCATGAACTTATGATACCTTTCCATTTGTTTCCATCTCTCATTTCTTTCACCAATGTTTTATAGTTTTCAGTATACAACTTTCTTCTTCATAGTTAAGTTTGCTTCTATTTTATTCTTTTGGGTGCTATTGTAAAAAAATTGAAATGTTTTCTTCATTTCCTTTTTAGATAGTGTTAGTGTATTAAAATGCAACTGATTTTTGTATGTTTTTATAAATCCTGCAACTTTCCTGAATTTGTTGATTAATTCTAACAGGATTTTTTTTTTTTTGTGAAGTCATTGATGTGTTCTCTCTATAAATAATCATGCCATCTACAAGCAGGACAATTTTACTTATTTCTTCTCAATTTAGCTGTTTTTCTTTTTTTCTATTTTTTTCCAAATTTTCTAGCTAAAAGTGGTAAAATTAGACATTCCTGCCTTTTTCCTGATCATAAAGAAAAACTTTCACTTTTTTACCATTGAGTATGAGATTAACTGTGGGCTTTTTAATAATGGCATTTATTATTTTGAAGTACTTTTCTTCTGTTCCAATTTTGTTGAAAGTTTTTTTTTTTTTAATCATGAAAGGCTATTGGGTTCTGTCAAATACTTCTTCCAAACCAAAATTACATGAAATGATCATGTGACTTTTTTCCCTTTATTCTGTTAATGTGGTGTACTATGTTAGTTGGTTTTCATATGTTGAAACATTCATACAGTCCAGAGATAAATCCCACTTAATCATATTGTGTGATAATTTTAACGTGCTAATAAATTTGTTAGTATTTTGTTAAATAATTTTGTGTCTGTGTTCATCAAGGATATTGGTCTGTAGTGTGTGTGTGTGTGTCTTTGGTATCAAGATAATGCTATTCTCACAAGTGAGTTTGAAAGTGTTTTTCTCTCTTCAATTATTTTAAAAAGAACTTGACAAAAATTGGCACTAATTAGTCCTTCAACATTTGGTAGAATTCAGCATTGATGTTATATAATCCTAGTATTTACTTTGTTTAGAGATTTTTCTCCCAATTTCCTTAATGTAATTTTAAGCTGTACAACATGATAATTTGATATGTCTTTATTATAAACTGATAACCACAATAAGATTGTTAATTCATCCATCACCTCACATAGTCATCTTTTTTGCATGAGGTGAGAACATTTAAAATCTGAGATTTTTGCAACTTTTATGTATATAATAAAGTATTGAATGTAATCACTCTGCTGGACATTAGACCCCCAGCACACACTTACCTTACAGCTGGAAGTTTGCACCCTTTAACCAGCATCACCCCATCTCCTACTTTCCCAGCCCCAGTCCTGCTGATCACTGGTTTACTCTGTTCCTGTGAGTTTGGCTTTTGAAAAAATTTCACAGATTAATGAGATTATGTAGTGTTTGTCTTTCTCTGACTTACTACCACTTAGCATAATGCCCTCAATATTTATTAAGATTGTGGCAAGTGGCAGAATTTCCTTTTTCTTTCTTTCTCTTTCATGAATATATAAAATCTCTCATATTTTCTTAATCCATTCATCCATCCATGGATACTTAGGTTCTTTCTATATCTTGGCTATTATAAAAAATGTTGCAATAAACATCAGGGTGCAGCTATCTCTTTGAGATATGGATATTTTATCTCTTTAAATATATACCCAGAAGTGGATTGCTGAATCATATGGTAGTTTAATTTTTAATTTTTTGAGGAACCTACATACTGTTTTCAACAGTGGATATACCAAATTTCATTCCCACCAACAGTGCACAAGTTCCCTTTTCTTTTTATCCTTGCCAGCACTTACTAGTTCTTGTTTATTGATTCTAATAGCTGTGAAGTGATGTCTCTTATTGTGGCTTCAATGTGCATTTTCCTTACATATTAATGATGTCAAGCACCTTTTCATGTACCTGGAAACCATTTGTGTTTTCTCAGTGACTGACTTTATCTACAGGATCTGAAAAATTTTTGTATGTACATTTGTGCAATGCCAAATAACACTCCTCTCACACAATTAGTTAAACTGAAATAATTAGAAAAGATAATCTAACATCTCTCTTTTACTCAGATCAGGAAAACAATGTATAATATCTCCAACTCTTTTAGCAAAGGATAATTTATTACCATTTTAGACAAATTGTTTTACTAATGTCTCCTAAGTAAAAAACTGTTATGTGTCTATATGGACATGAACTTCAAGGCAAACAGGAGGGAGTTCATTATTAATGGAAGGTATGCTGGAAAGAATACAGAATGTATGGTATGACAGTCCAAACTCACAAAGATGCTTTGATAAGCTGCTGTGGTAGGTGAAAACTAAAATTCAGTGTGCAGTTGTGAAACTGGACACCTATAAACTAAATATGAAAGGACCTGTGTTTTTTAGAAGCAAAATAAAACAAAGAATGGTTCCAGTACTCAATAGCAGAAACCAGTGTGAAAGGCTTTTTGCAGTTCTATATATTGTGAAGTTCAACTTAGTATTACAGTATTCTGGAAGTTGATTTAAAGGTTCGTGAGATGCTTAAGTGCACTGACAAAACAGAGTGAGGACTGCATTGGTCACATTCTCATTGTGTAACTGTCTGGAGTGTTGAACACAACACTGGTCGACAAAAGGAATAGAGTTAATACAAGAATTGTAAGGGTAGAACTCAATGACAAATTGGCAACACCCAATATAATATATAGATGATTTATAGAATTGTATACTTGAAACCTATATAATTTTTTTAACCAATGCCACCCCAATAAATTCAATAAAAATTAAGAAAATAAAAAGGGAAAGCTTATGAAGAAATATAAATTAAAAAATGAATGATTGAGGTACATTGTTTTTAAGGTCCTTTCAGTTTAGGGAATATATCAGTTTGTGTCTTATCTGTATTTTTGTAGTTCATTTTCTCTCCTTTTCTAATTATATTACAATGAATTTAGAATCCTTGGGTCTCCATCCTACATTTGCCATAAATTGTATGTTAAAAGTTCCATGTTATTTAACTCCCTCAAATTATAATTTCTTCATTACGTATAAAAATGGAAAACTTTATCTTATAGAATGCTATTAAGGCTTAACTAGAAAATTATTTTAAAAATGTGATATAATCAGTAAATGTGTCTCATCTTTTTCATCTTCTTTTGTTTTGTTTTCCTTTCCTTTCTTTGCCTTTCCTGCATTTTTCAACCCTCAGTGCTTTTACTCTTTGTTATTTGCTCTTATCTATCTAATAGTAGTAAAATAATACCTGTCCGTATAGCAGTCAAGTTGTCTGCATGCAGTCCTCATCCCAGAGACCAAACCTTCTTCTGTGGCATTTGCTGCTCCTGCAGTCTGAGTCATAGTAAAGAATATCTTTTTACTAATAGAGTTTGTCATTGTCTTCTTTTTCAAATGAATCTACTGGTAACAAGTAGTGGTTTTTGGTGCATTGGGTCATTAACTTATTGTCTTTTTTTTGTCCTTTCCAGGATGAAAGTCAAACTTTTATGGAGATAAAGAATCACTCTTTGATTACAGAGTTCATCCTGTTGGGCATTCCACACACAGAGGGTCAGGAAACTGTGCCCTTTGTGGTCTTCTTGATCTTCTACCTCTGTACTCTACTAGGAAATCTGCTCGTCCTTTTAGCTGTCATGTCTGAGCCTCACCTCCACACTCCTGTGTACTTCTTTCTTTGTAACCTCTCTGTGTTAGACATTGGTTTCTCTTCTGTGAGCACCCCAAAGATGTTGGCCAACCTGCTGATGAGGAACCAAGTCATCTCCTTGTGTGGCTCCATGTTCCAGGTCTTTTTTTTTTTTTTTTTTTTACCACTTTCTGGGCAGTGCTGCATGCTGGCTCCACACAGTGATGGCTTATGATTGATTTGCTGTCATCTGCCACCCACTGAGTTACACCGTCATCATGAACTGCTGGTGTGTGCCCTGCTGGCTGCTGGCACCTGGTCCACTAGCTTTTTTCATGCCACGATTCTTACTACGCTGACTTTCCAAATACCATATTGTGGGTCTAATGAGGTAAACTATTTCTTTTGTGACATCTTTCCTGTAGTCAAATTGGCCTGTGGTAACATCTTCATTATTTAGACAGTGAGCTTCACCAACATTGGCCTTGTGCCCATGGCATGTTTCCTCCTCATCTTTGCCTCCTACATCCGTATTGTCCTTGCAATCCTCCAGATGCAGTCTGCTGAAGGGAGGCGCAAGGCAGCGTCTACCTGTGTTTCCCACCTTTCCATGGTCACACAATTTTTTGGGTACAAAGGCCCTCATTTATACCCAGCCATCTTTTAGTGAGGTGCTGGTAACTCCAGTGCAGATCTTTGGCAACTTGGTCACCCCCATGTTAAACCCCATCATCTACACTCTGAGAAACAAAGATGTCAAAGGAGCCCTGAAGAAACTTGCCAGGGGCCAGATTGTTCCAGCAGGAGGTATCTAGTCCACTTGTGAGTGAAGATGATTTTTTAATTGCCCATCTGTTTGTTAAAGTAATTTTTAAACATGTATCCATGGCAGCTGTAAAGATGTTGCTTCAATAAAGACAGCTGGGAAGCAATTCTACCTGATAAAAACCTGTGACATAGTCCCCATTCCATAGCCCAGAGATGAGCAAACATTTTCTCTAAATGTCCAGGTAGTAATTATTTTAGGCTTCAAGGACTATATAGTTTCTGTTATAAATATTACACTCTGCTATAGTGGCATAAAAACAGCCATAGAAAATACATGAACAAATGGACAAGGCTTGTTTCAATAACATTTTATTTACACAAATATGCAGCAGGCAGGATGTTCCCCACAGGCCATAGGTTGCTGACCTTTGACACAGAGGCTATATTGATAACGGTTTAAGAGTGAACTTTGATGAGGGCACAAGTTAAACTATTGATCAAGGGGAGTCTGTGAAGATACAGATGTTAAGGAACACAGTGAGCACTCTCTAAGGAGACATTTTAAGCACCTCAAGCAAAACTAGTGAGTACTTCTCCTTATAGAAGGTCCATCTGGATAGAATCATGCTAATGCTCAGCTACATATTGAAGCTTCTGGTCCTTGTGTAGCAGAACCACTCTGGGCTCTATTGCTTGCCACAATAGGAACTGTGACTCCTGATGCCAGAGTCTTATGAAAAGGAAAGGAACTGTTTATTCAGAAGTTATACAGGTTTAGAATAATGGTGGAATGTGCCATTAAATCCCACACCCTTTAGAAACAAAAAATACCCACCAACACACAGTCCTGCCTCCCCTTGCCAAACCAGGCCAGACAGAGGTACTGCCTCTCAGGATAAGAAATAGAAATCTGTAGCTTAGCTGGGAAGATTCCCATCAGTATTCTGGCTTCTTCTAGTCATCCATGCGCAGCTACGCTCCTGCTCTTAACCCAACACTGATTTCTAATGGTGAGCTGGTTGGGGTCCTTCTGCATCCTTTCAAAATGCGTGCCCAAGACCCCACATTGCTGCTACATGGTCAAGAGGCTTCTCCTTTCCAAGCTGCCTGGTTAAGTCCTAGCATGGCTGCCGTGCCTGGGTTTAAACCTCGCATGGATCTTCCTCGGTAACCCCATTTCTGACTCCTTCCAAAAGGGTAACAGCTGCCAGTACTCTTGTCTCTTCTCTCTTTCTCAGCTGCCATTGTTAGTACTAGCAGGTGTGAACCCATGGTGTAGTATAATGAGGTGCAGCCAGAGCCCCGCAAAGAGGGATTTGTAACAGGGTCCAGAACTCAGGGTGTCCAGAAAATATTAAAAATATAGGATGTCCACACCCTCACAAGTCTGAACTGGGGGATGGAACACATGGAGCAGGGCCATCGAGAGTTATTTTGCATATCCACAGTTTTGCAAATAACCACAAAAATGGTTATTTAACATATCTATAACAGCTGGTTAGTTTCATAGATATGTTAAGTAGCTGTGGTCATGCTTTTAAGCCAGGGAGATGGAAGTGAGTTCAACCCATGATGTAACTGGGAAACAGCTCCCCGTGGTTAGAGCACCTGTGTGAGAGCTTGGAGACAGTTTGCTCCATACCACGGGGCCACACCTGCCCGGACTTTCTATGGCAGCTAAGAAAGGCTGGAAAAAAATACGGGAGTGCTCTCAGGTGCAGCTGATTGTGGGAGGAGTCATAAATGGGGTTGCAGGGGAAGATTCCTGCTGGGATTTAAACCTAGGCATGGCAGCCATAAAGTGCAAACCACTGGTTTTGGGTAGAAACATGTAGTTTGGGGGGTTAACTCCATGGGTTTGGGGCTCCCTTAACTACGGGGCTTAAGAAGCAGGAAAGCAAGATGTAGCATGCATGCAGGGATGTCTCTTAGCAGTTTGGAATAACACAGGAGAGACATCGCAGGAAGGAAAGGGGTGAGAGGACTCTTGCTGGTGGGCCAGGAGGAGGTGCCATGTGGGTTTGGATCAAGAACTGGAGATTGAAGAAACACAGCTGATGGTGCTGGGAACTGCAGAGGCCTGCCAGCCAAGCACACTACCGGGAAGAAGTAGGAGTGGATGAGCCATGGAATTCTGTCTTTCTCCTGAGATATGGTACCCCTGACTGGCTTGGTAGGGCAAAGTGGGGAAGGAAGGACTGTGTTGTTTGTGGGTGGTTTAAGGGACTTTGGGATTTTAGAGAAGACATTAAGTCATTACTCTAAACGTGTATAACCTTTGAATAAATAGTTCCTTTCCTTTTTACCAGACTCTGACATTGAGAGCCATAATTCCTAAGGGTGGTGGGTAAGGCGAACCTAGTATAGGGGGGCCCTAGGAGAGAGGGGGGTCCATTCAGTAACAGTATCTTGTTCCCACCTGCCACAGGTCTGTTCTGTAACAGTAGGAGCTGCCTCCAAGCCTCTCTCACAGGTGCAACAAGCCCCTCCAGCTACATCACAGTTAGGGTTGTGCCCATCTCCCTGGCTTCCAGCACGGCAGGTACAGCTACTTAACATTTTACTAAAACACTGGCCAAGTTCTTTAGATATGGCCCTGCCATGCTTTCCCTCCTCCCTGCCAGGTTGTGGAGACTTTGGGATATTTTTTTCTCTATATTCCCGGGGGAAGGGTTTCTCTGGTTTGGGGAGAACCCTAGCCAAAATACCCCAAGTTCTGGACCTCATTCCGCACCTGTTACACTTGTACTAGAGATGAATTTGTGTCCATTTTTTTTTAGGCATGATGCAAATGGTCATTACCCTTACTCACGATAGCAATCTTCTCAGAAGTTGCTCAGCTTCCCTCTGTTAGTATCAATTCCATCCATAAAACAGCACAAAGATTGGTTAGGCACCTTGTAATGTTCTTTTTGACAAAGTCACTAAGTTCTGTTACAAGGTGTGGTTATTTTATCTGAGCGTAGCAGAGTGCTAGACAGAGTGGCTGTCCTCCGGATGCTCTTAGTACGACTGCTGAATGGTAAAGGACATGCTGAACATGAACATATTTTCATTAAAACTACTTATTTCTCTAGACTATAAATTTCCAACAGCAAAACATTTCTTCACCAAAGCTTCCTCAGTGCTTCCTTCACATCCTTGTTCCTCAGATTGTATATCAGAGGGTTCAGCATGGGGATCGCTGTGGTGTAAAACACTGAGGAGACCTTCTCCTGTTCTCGGGAGTTACCAGAAGGGGGCTTGGAATACATGAGTGTGATAGACCCAAAGAAGACCCCACAGCCACAAGATGAGAGCTGCAAGTTCTGAAAGCTTTGGACTGGCCCTCTGAGGACTGGATGCGAAGGATGCTGTAGAAGATGAAGGTGTAGGAAATGAAGAGAGTTAGGGTGGGCACCAAGGTGTTAAATCCCACAATGACAAAAAGCAGAAGCTCACTGAGGTGTGTACTGGAGTAGAAAAGGTTGAGGAGAGGAAGGATATCACAGAAGTAATGGCTGATGAGGTGGGACTTGCAGAAGGACAGTTTCATCATGGCACACGTATGGGACAAGGCAGAGAGAAGGCCTAGGATAAAGGCAACCAGCAGGAGCAGGCAGCAGACCTGAGAGGATGTGACCACACTGTAGAGCAGTGAGTTGCAGGTGGCAGCATAGTTGTCATATGCCATCGCAGTCAGGAGGTGACCCTCAGCCACCACAAAGACCATAAAAAAAAAAGAGCTGTGTCATACACTCAGAATAAAGGATTGCATTCTTCCTCCCTAGAAAGTTCACTAGCATTTTGGGGGTAATGACCAAAGAGTAGCAGAGATCAATGAAGGACAAGCTGCTGAGGAAGCAGTACATGGGGGTGTGGAATGGAGGGCTGACAGCAATCAGTAGGGCCAAGGCCAAGTTCCCCATTACTGTCACCACAGAGATGCCCAGGAACAGGAGGAAGAGAGGCAGCTGGAGCTCTGGCTGCTGTGCCAAACCCACTAAGATGAATAGGGTTGCTGTGGAATGATTTCCTGTGACCATTCTTCTTTGGAGAGTTCTGTGGGAATGTTATGTAAGAAATATATCAAAATGGATCTTCACTTTCCAAATGAAACCGTATCTACATAAGGAAGGTGGCCAGGAACAGAGGCACTCTCTGAAATACCTCAAGCCTCCTCCAAGTGGGTCCCTGGATTTCCATCACACATGCACATACAAGTGTTCCCTGTCTGGTTAAGAAACATTAACCAGGGAAATCAAAGCCTCTTTTGTGGTGAAGATTTCTATCAGCCAAGAGCTGTTTGCTGATAGTTAAACAGAAGAAAAGATTCATTAAGACTCTAATTACTCTTCCAATTTCCCCAATTTTCTCACACTCCAAGGCCTGCAGGCATCCCCCACAGCATCTGAAAACAAGAGGAGAATAACAGCTGTGGTGCTGCCGAGGGCTTCTCCTTTCCACCCAGAATGGCGGTGGAGTGGGGTTGGGCGTGGCATTGGGCATGGGGCATGTATGATCATCCTCTCAACAAATATGCCTCCGATAGTCAACAGCACCACAGAAGCAGAATTACTCATAGCATCCCTGGTTCTCCACTCAGCTGGGGGAGAATGAGGGAGACTGAGAGTTCTTTGTAAGAATCACTGATAAGTGATTCTTACAACTTCTTTTAACCCAGGGGTCAGCTCATTGCAAAGATTATAATGAGAATCTTCTCAGACCTCAACCATTAACCAAAATGCTGGCTGGCTTCAACCATAGGGGTGAACTACTGTCCCTTTACTTATGAGACCCACAAACCCCAGGGAACACCCCCTACTGTGAAAGGAAGAGGTGCTTCTGAGGATGTTGGAGATAAATGCTGTTATTGGCTCAGTGTCCTCAGTGGTTTGGCTCCTGGGTCTGAAGAAATAGAGTGTGGAATGCTGCATTTTGCCTAGAAGTGCTGAAATCCAATTAGTCTATCCTCTTGCAGGATGAAATGGTTCCTAATTAGAGCTGTTTTAGGTGAATGTAAATTTTGATGGTATTCTAGTTATTCTTTTCTCCCATTTAGGACCACTCAGTGGTTCCTCATGGCCTTTGTGAAAAAATCCAAATTCTTTACCTGACACTTAAGACCTATAATAATCAGGCCCCACCTGAACTTTCAAGCTTCTATTTTGTCAATGTAAGAAACACTCAAACCTGTAAGAATTTTTATGAGTTTATTTGAAACAAACTGATGGCAATTGCCAGGAAGCAAAAGCACAAGGGATTGAGAAAATGCTCCTGAGAATGGCAGTTTGGCACCTTATTTTATGAATTACAATAAAAAGAGAAGGCGTAAGTGGGTTCCATGCTACCCATTGGTGATGGATTATGGAGGTGGGAGAAAGCAAAGTGGGGAAGTCTCTGGAACTGAATAAAAAGTAAAACGATAGACACACTTCTTTTTCACAGGTTGGTACAGGATAGTTAACAGTCAATGGTTAACACAATAAGAATGATAATTGGGAGCTTTGTAGTCTCTGCTCTGGTGGGTGCTTATGCTTGGAAGGGTCCAGAAAAGGGAAATCTGACCTCCCAAAGGTGTGTGATCATAGATGTAAAAAGACGACAGACAGGCTCAGTTAAGGTCAAGATTGACTTGTCAGGGAAGATTCTAGCCTAGGACATGACTGCCCACCATGACCTGTTTTAGTTAGAAAGTTTTCATTTCAGACCACCCTTTGTGGTTACTTTAGTCTCTGAGTTTGTAAGGCTGCCACGCAGGCCTCCCCTGAGCTTGTCAGGTTTAGTATGTGGCCCGTTTTTGTCCACAATTCTTTGACCCTCTACATCCACTCAAACATGCCATACTTCATCTACACAAGAGAGTTTGCATGTTGCTTTAGTACACTGGAATGCCTACACACCATTAAATGTTTCTTCTTTCTCTCTTGATTGTATATGTGCACTGTTTTCATCCTTCTTAGCTCAACTTAAACAGCACCTCATTTAAAAATCATTGGCATCTGCCGTGTCCCCAAAACATCCCATATACCTTCATTTTAACATGAAGTCTTTGTGCGACAGCTGTTTTCTCGTAAAACTCCCTGCACTAGGCTTTAAGCTCTTCAAGGATAGGGACAGTAAGTACCCAGCTTGTGCCCCTATTGCCTAAATCATTGTGGACAATCCATGTATATTTGTTGCAGAGATGCATGATGTTCATGGCCATTCCTCAAGGATAGTGAGGCTATTGGAGGGAGTGGGGAAAACTACCAGCCACATTTTTTGTGTGTGTAGTTTCACTTGCCGCCATCTTTTAATTAAGATTTTTAAAAAATTAAATATTTTTCTCTTTATTTAGATGCCAGAATTTTAAATCATGACATATCAAACATGTTTGTAACTACACACAAGTGAATAACTATTATTTGTGTACTATTTTTATTTTAATAAAGACTTTTTTCCTATTTCTTGTTTCCCCTGTTCATGGAGCCTTTATGTTTTCCCAGTTAACTTTCTACGTGCTCAAATATTTTACACACACACACGTTTGTCATTTGCTTGGAATATAAGATGATATTATTACACACAATTTCTTATCTTTTAAAAGCACCTTTAGAATATTCCTTCAAGGCAAATGCAGAGCTCTGATTCATTGTTTTCAATAGTGACATGATATTCAGTGGTATAGATACACCGAAATATATTACATCTTATTGATAAGCATTAACATTTTTTAGATTAAAAAATGCCACTATTAAGTATAATGCTATATTTAAAACATACACATATACATATTAGTTTTTTATTCTTATGGAGTAATTCCCAAGGAGAGATATTTATGGATTAAATAATTTATAATTTTTAAATGTAAAGGAGGCAACTTTGATTTCCAAAAACTGTAACTTATACACTTTGTAGCAAGATATAAGTACCCATTTTACTGCATCCCCACCAGCAATATTTGTTATCTGTTTTTCCCAGTGTGTTGGGTATTCATGATAAGTCATTACTATGCAATTTGTCTTGGTTTGTTCTTAAATTGTCTATTATGTTGTTCATTGTTTTCTTTTAAACTCTTGATACTCTTTGCCATTAAAAAATTAACCTTCTTTCTCTCCTTTGCACTATGATATTTTTCCAGCTATTACTTATGTATTGATTTTATTTATGGTATCTTTGCTTTAGATTCTTAAATATTTAAATAGCTGACTATAGGTAGCTTTTTAATTTATAGCTTCTAGATTTTCAGTATTGATTAAAAAGGTTTTTATGAGACTGACATGCTACCTACTGTTCTAATGAGGCACCTGGTTAAAAAGGTTTCTATAAAGAAAATTTAGAGAAACCTCAAAGAGAAAATGAAGTTCCAAGGGTAGCTTGAATGTGTGGATGTGGAAGGGAGTTACAGGAGGTATAAATCTGTTACAGCCAGATTACATGCACAAAATCATCACATATTTGTTAGTTCTCCTAGTGAAACCATGAGCACCAGAGATCTAAATCATTTTTTAAAACTATAATCAAAATTTAAAACTTAAATAAGAAGCATTAGCATGCTGATATTGTACCTGGAACATAGTAGGTTTTCACTAAATCAAATGTTCTTCAGAAAATATCTGTTCAAAACTTTACCCTATTGATTTTCCTTTCCAGCTTGAAGACAATTTGCCTCATTGAAGGTCAAGAGAGAAGTAGCGTTGCTGAAATAAAAGCAAGCCAGTCATCTGCAAGGCAAAGAATGTGACTATTTTAGTAGGAAAAGTAGGGAAAAACCCAGGCTCGGGGTCTGAGGGTCACTGGTGGAAAATTTCCAAGAGGAGCTCGAAATGGGCTCAGGCTGCTGTTCAGTAGTTATTACTGAACAGCAAGGCCGGGCTGGGCTTGCTTGGAAGGAAAGACAGAAAATGACTCTCTAGAAACACTTCACTGCCACTTCTTCGAAGGTAATAAACTAGGTTTCTCAATAACACCTCCTGTGGATACATGTTTTAATTGTGTTCAGGCATTTATAACACACACAGGAGGTAGTTTATCTATAGAATAGATGAAAAGAGATGATAAAGATCCTCTTTTTCACTGATTTCATACTACTTCTAAGTGCTTTACATGTACTGTTTAATTCTTCAAAAACCCTTGAAATAGTAGGTATCAATTTTATTCCTATTTTACAGGTGAAGAACGTGAGGCACAGAGAATTTAAGAGTCAAGATTTAAACCTAGAGAATCTAGTGCCAGAGTCTTCCTGTTCTTGTCTACAGAACCCCCTGCTTCCACTTAAATGATGGATTCATACCTGTTTTTCATATCTCTTATCTTCTCACTCACTACAAAACCCTAAGAGACTGAGACTACAAGGAAATTTGGATATCATGGGATATTATAGAATGGTTCAGATTTCAAAACATTCAAGGAAAAAAAAACATTCAAGGAAAGAACAAACCTAGGTGATGTGCTACTACAGGGACATTTGGCTCATGCATCGTGAGCCACCTGGGGACACAGCACATCATGAAATGGGCTAAAACAGGCCTGTTGGAGATCTAACACAAACTTTTCGATCTCAGAATGTTACCTAATGATGACTGCAGCTTGGAGGAAACACAGAGAAGAAAGAGAGAGTTTTGCATTTGAAGAAACTATCTAATAGAATATAAAATACACAGAAAATTACTTCAAGAACTTTTTTTCATACATTCTTTAAAGTGGTACATTGAAGCCCAGACAATGTGGCTCAGTTGGTTGGAGCATCATCTCATAACCAAAAATAGTTGCAGGTTTGATTCCCAGTCAGGGCACATACCTAGGTTGTGGGTTTGGTCCTCTTTTGGGGTGCCTTTAATCCCCAGTCTAGGTGCATACAGAAGGCAACCACTCAATGCTTCTCTCTTGCATGGATGTTCTCTCTTTCCCTTTCTCTCTCTAGAAGGAATGGAAGAATGTCCTCAGGTAAGGATAAAAAAATTAAAGTGACACACCAAGGCACTGTATGTTCATAGCTTAGAACAGCATTTCTGAGACAATACTCATGATGTTCTGGAAAGAAAAAGAACAGAACAAAATAAAACAAATACATGTGTTTTCATTTCCAAGTAAGTATTTTCATATACTTCTGGAAGCCTGTAGTGAAGATTTGTGAATTAAAGGCTTTAAATAGTTCAGGTAGGAAGAAATGTTTTTGTCTTCGTAAACTCAGTACTTCTTATATTTATTTGATAATAAAAAATGTTAAATGAACTTAATTAAGGAGGGAGAAAGGATTTCC
The DNA here is from genome assembly GCA_004027475.1 of Anoura caudifer. Lineage (NCBI taxonomy): Eukaryota > Metazoa > Chordata > Mammalia > Chiroptera > Phyllostomidae > Anoura > Anoura caudifer. Next base: position 111,686 of record PVKU01005328.1, on the reverse strand, counting down.
AAGGTCTATCCAGAAAAAGTGTAGCCATTGTTAACATAATGAGAATTGTCTGACTGATATTCATGTAACCTGGCAGCCAAGGAGAGTGGACTGGAATGTGCATGTGTGAACAATGATGACTTCACTGTACTAGTCAGTGTAGGCAGTAGATGCCATTGAGTGAGCATGTGTGTTGTGTGACCATAACATTCAAAATGACTGAGTGAATAGAGCAACGAGTCTGCATCAAATTTTGTGTCAAGCTTGAACATTCCTCCAGGGAAACTATTGGGATGATTTATAAGGCCGCAGCTGTGGGCAATTGGTGATTAGCAACTTCATTACAATGTGCCTGCTCATGTATCACATCTCATGCAGAGTTTTTTGGTGAAACACCAGATTACCCAGGTGACTCAGCCCCCTACAACTCATATTTGGTGCCCTGCAACTTTTGCCTTTTCCCAAAACAAAAATTATCTTTGAAAGGGAAGAGATTTCAGACCATCAGTGAGATTCAGGAAAATACCTAAAGGCAGCTGATGGTGATTGGGAGAAGTGTGTGAGGTCCCAAAGTGCCTACTTTGAATGGGATTGAGGTGTCATTGTCCTATGTGCAATGTTTCTTGTATCCCGTATCTTCTTCAATAAATGTCATAACATTTATTGTCATAACATGTCTATTTTTCATAACACATGGCTGGATACCTTCTGGACAGACTGTGTACACTAAGCGAACCAATGGAACGGCCTGGGTGTCCAAGACAGCTTGTTTTAGTGTTTCACTTCTCTATGGACCAGTTTGCAACATCTCGCAAAGTTGGGTAACGTAAGCATCAGTGTTCTAATTTGTGAAGTGGGAATGAAAATATTGTACTTGCTTCAAAGGTTTATTGTAATCAATGAAAATAGTACATTTAAAGGTTCACCATCTAAAAACCCAAATCAAAATTTAGTGCATTTCAGAAAAGATGATTGAATATAGAAAGGAATACAATATAGAGACATGGAAACACATTACCTTGCTATGAAGCAAAGAGACATGTGCATTTCTTCTTTATCCTAGATCCTTCACCTTGATGTGACTGGTGAAAGTATTGTAAGCACTTGAGGTGATTAAGTTTTTAAACATTTGTGTCTCTTCATTTGGAAATTTTGAAAGGAATTGAAAGAGTTGAGGTTTTTTTTTTATTTTTGGAGGAGGTGAAGTATAGAAATTTCTTTATCCCAAAGGATATAACTTTGCCAAGTGCTTCTGAGGCCAGGAGGAAAGAAAGCAGGGCTAAGCAGGCTGAATGGATTCTTTTTTTTAAAATTATATTTTATTGATTATGCTATTACAGTTGTCCCATTTCTCCCCCTTCATTCCCCTCCACCCTGCACACCCTCTCCCACCCACATTCCCCCCCTTTAGTTCATGTCCATGTGTCATAAGTTCTTTAGCTCCTACATTTCCCACACTATTCCCGCCCTCCCCTTGTCTATTTTCTACTCACCGTCTACGCTACTCATTCTCTGTAACTTTCACCCCTTTCTCCTCCTCCACTCCCCTGTTGCTAACCCTCCCTGTGATCTCCATTTCTGTGTTTCTGTTCCTGTTCTAGTCATTTGCTTAGTTTGCTTTTGTTTTAGGTGTGGTTGTTAATATCTGTGAGTTTTTACTGTCATATTTTTATCTTCTTTTTCTAGATAAGTCCCTTTAACATTTCATATTATAAGGGCTTGGTGATGATGAACTTCTTTAACTTGACCTTATCTGAGAAGCACTTTATTTTTCCTTCTATTCTAAATGACAGCTTTGCTGGATAGAGCAATCTTGGATGTAGGTCCTTTACTTTCATGACTTGGAATACTTCTTTCCAGCCCCTTCTTGCCTGGAAGGTCTCTTTTGAGAAATCAGCTGACAGTCTGATGGGAACTCCTTTGTAGGTGACTGTCTCCTTATCCCTGCTGCTTCTAGAATTCTCTCCTTCATTTTAATCTTGGCTAATGTAATGATGATGTGCCTTGGTATGTTTCTCCTTGGGTCTAACTTCTTTGGGACTCTCTGAGCTTCCTGGACTTCCTGAAAGTCTATTTCCTTTGCCAAATTGGAGAAGTTCTCCTTTATTATTTGTTCAAATAAGTTTTCCACTTGTTGCCCTTCATCTTCCCCTTCTGGTATCCCTATAATTGGGATGTTGGAACATTTAAAGATGTCCTGGAGGTTCCTAAGCCTCTTCTCATTTTTTTTGAATTCTTGTTTCTTCCTTCTTTTCTGATTAGATGTTTGTTTCTTCCTTCTGGTCCACTCCATTGATTTGAGTCCCAGGTTTTCTCCTATCACTATTGGTTCTCTGTGCATTTTCCTTCATTCCACTTATTGTAGCCTTCATTTGTTCATGTAATTTGCAACCCAAATCAACCAATTCTGTGAGCATCCTGATCACCAGTGCTTTGAATTGTGCCTCTGATAGGTTGGCTATCTCTCCATCGCTTAGATGAATTGGTTCTGGGGCTTTGATCAGTTCTCCTGTTTGAGCCTTTTTTTTTTTTTTTTTTTGGCCTGGTCCTGGCTGTTACATAGTGAGGGTGGTGACTTAGGTGTTCCCCAGGGCGGGGCAGCCCAGTGGCTGGGTAGTGATGCTGTATGTAGGGGCGGGGTCTAGGTGTTTTTAGGTTTTATTTCCTGGTGCTGGGGCCCTGGGTTGCAAGTTCTGTCTTATTCCCCGTTTTCGCCTGGATTATCTGTGAGCAAATGTGGGACCACCTGGTCAGCCAGCCGCCTTGCACCTGGGGTCCACCAGCCACTGCCTGTGTGCCTGGGGCCTGCTAACCACTGCCTGCAGGCCTGGGTCTACAAGCAGCTGCCTGTGCGACCGATCCACCAACCTCCACTTCCTCCTGCCAAGACTCCACCCCTCTTACTGGTCTGGATGAATGTATGAATGGTTGTTGGACCTCTGTACAGTTCAATTTTCTCTCATTTCTGGTTGTCTTCTTGTTTCTAAATCCTTGTTGTCCTTAATTTTGGTTGTGTGAGGGGGCACAGTGTGACCACCTATGCCTCCTCCATCTTGGCCGGAAGTCCACTGAATGGATTCTTAATCTATCCCTCATTGGTCAGAGGATGTTCATTCAACATCAATAAAAGGTAGGAATTCATCTTTAATATTCTATCCAATAAATAATACCCTACCTAGGATTATATCTGCTCTTGTATCTTTATTTCTTAGATAGTACTGAGTCTAGGCTGGTGTAGAAGAAGATGAGAAAAACTACTAAATACACAAATGAGAAGCACTGCAGGGAAGCAAAATCTTCAGAGTCACATGGAAACCCTGGTGACACTCCCTGTACCACAGTTGGGTCAACTTAGCCTGTGAATCACAACTGGAGGGGACTTTGACCCAAATTAGAAAGAAGCAACAAGGCAAGATGAATAAAAAGGAAAGAAAGGATATAACCAAGTAGAAAGAATAAAGGGTAAGTGTTCCTAAGAAAAGCCAAAACATTACACATGGTTAGCTTTGCTGCTAATCACCAATGAAGCTGTTATTAGATAGAGTACAATTGCCAAAAATGAAACTGGGCACCTACCTTGATCCTCCACAGAGATAGAAGTTACTAGGATCCATTCATGTTGTTGTCACAGGTTCTTGTTAGAGATAAGAAAGAGGAGAGCCTCTTCTGTTGCCTGATTTTATATTTGTGTGTCAGTGGTTGAATTATTTGGTTGGCCAGAAGCAGAACATCAAAATTCATCTGAAAGTACAAACCTTCTGGGTCTTGAAGCAAATCATGGTATTTAGCATCCCCAATCTTAAAAGCAAGGTGATGTGATATGTAACTTTTATTTGAAGCTTATCGAGCTTAAAAACATCATTAAAAATACTTAATTCCCCTGCATACACCAGTCCCCCGAGACCTACTGAGCCTAAAGATTACTGGAGAGCTCAGTATGTAATAACTCTTTGCAAAAAAATATTTATATCATCCCCTGGGCCTCTTTTTTGCTATATTTCCCAAGAGAAATAAATACCCTAAAAGGTGTTTCTTATTTTATAATACCATGTGACCAAGGATTCTGAAACAGGGAAAATAGATGTATGATTCCGCAAGCAAATCTGCAGTCAGTTGTTGATTCTTGACTATGATTTATTTCATCAGCCAGTAGGAAAAATAGTGGAGAAAAATAATAAAATGTATTTTTCTCAAAGTTAAATTTATTCGATGTAAACACCTTGCTTTATTTTTTCTTTTTATTGCCATAGTAGTATATTCATATCATAAAATTTGCTATTTTAACCATGTTAAGTGTACAGTTCTGAGGCATGAAATACATTAACATTGTTAGTCAATCGTCATCGTCATCGCCACCCATCTCTAGAACTGTTCTATCTCCTCACTGACACTCAGTGCTCATTAAACACTAACTCCCTCTTCTCCCTCCCAGACCTTGGCAACCACTTTTCTACTTTCTGTCTCTGTGAATTTGACTATTCTGGGTACTACATATGAGTATATGTGAAATCACACAATATTTTTTTTTTGGTGTGCCTGGCTTATTCACTTAGTGTAACGACTTTAAGATTCATGCATGTTAAAACATGCGCCAGAGTGTTTTCTGAAAGGCCGAATAATTTTTCAGTGTGTGTATAGACCAGGTTTTGCTCATCCGCTTATCTGTCAGTGAGGATCAGGCTGCTCCCGCCTCGTGACTGCGCTGAGTAGCGCCGCGGTGAGCGCGGGCGCAGGCTTTGCTTTTCTCTTCAGGTTGTCGTTGGCACTTCATTTTTCAGTATGGCTGGGATTCAAAATCCCTTTTATTTAGTGATATTGTGCTGATGGTGGATAATAGTGCCAGTTCTCATTTCTTTTCTGTGCGAATGCCTTAATTTAGCAAACTGAAAGGTTGGCAACTCTCCGGTGCCATCATCGGCACGTCGGTGTCCTGAGAACCGCGCCGTGCTGCGACACAGAGGACAGTCTCGTTTGCCCTTCCTGTCCATGCAAGCGGAGCCTTCAACAGGTCGGAAACCTCTTTTCGATGAACTCTTTCCTCGTGAGCCGATCTTTAATCGCCGGGATTCAGTGATCATTTCACCGCTACTCCTACACTGCTTTCTGCGACAGCAGTTTGTACCATTCAATGGCTTGAGCAGCTTTGATGCATTTTCATTATTACAGCTTTCCCATTCCGGGGCAAATGAGAGGTGTGTTCTCCTGACTAGAGCCACTGTCAAAGGTGTGGGCGTCATTTTTGTTTTCCTTTTCTAAGTGCTTCTGACTGGGCTCACATTAAAATTAGCGTTAGGAAGGTTATGAGAAGAAAACGTTCCAAACTTATGATGGACATGCATGGGGCTGCCACAAGAGCATGAGGCGGCAACACGTTGGGTGGTGGAGGTGTGTACGCCGTTGTGTGGAGCTGAGGAGAAGAGGGGCCTGCGATTGGGCACGTCAGGGTACAGGAAGGTGATTCACATGGATAAGGAGAAGCACATGTTGAGTAAATAAATGCTTGCTAGGCCATCATTAACTGTGGGACACAGAGAGCACTTCGATCAGGTAGGACTTGCTGGGCTCCTCCTTATCACAACGCTAGTTTATTAAGGTATAATTATCTGTGGTGACATCTCCCTTCTGGGAGCAGGTCTTGTATCAAATTCCTCTTAGACAGTTGGAGGGAAGATCACAGGTTTCTCCTGAGTCTTTCGTTTCTTAAAAATAACCAGCTTAAAATCAATATCTCAAAAGGCATATTTTTGGGTTGCAAACTGCATCCTTCCAAAGGGATGGTAGTACTTAAGGGCTACCTCAGCCTTTCTGTGCTGGGCTTGCTAGAGATACCAGGGTTTCCTCAGCAAAATCCCTGATTTAATGAAGTCAATTTGTAAAGCATTATGGGTATCTAGCAAAGTTTACACAGAGATAATATAACATAGTTGAATCAGAGCTGTATTTACTCAGTAGTATCTTTTAGCCCCAAACCTGTTTCAATTATTTAAAAAACAGCACTGACTATAATACCTACTCTGTGTATTATTATAATTAGCAATACCATTTATAGATGCTTATTGTATAGTAGACATAGGACTAGGCACTTTACATATTTAATATTCTTTTGATCAAAATAACTTTGTGACTCTGAGGAAGTCATTAATACTCTCTGACACTCAGCTTCTCATGGGCAGAATAACAGAAATCAAATAGATTATTTCCAAATGTCTTAGTGCTGTAACTTTTATAATAAGAAAGACTTCTACCAAAAGCAGAAAGGCATTCTTTGTCCAGCTAGTGTTTAATTTGGAAGCCATGTTAGAAATCCTTTCAATTGTATCCCAATGGTTGTTTGTGTTGGGGAGGTAGCAAAGGCTCTGGGTTGACATTCAGGAGATTCCAGCTCCAGTCCTAGCTCATTATCTGTGTTCGAGTCACTTTAAACTTACTAAACTTTAATTTCCTCAACTTTAAAATAGCCCCATCTGCTTCACAGGAAAGTCATAAAATAAGATAACATATGATACAAAGTTAATGTTGTAAATTATGATGTGCTATAAGAAATAATGAACTAATATACTCCATAACCCACCTCACAGACAACCCAAGAAACATGCACAATTAATGTTGTCCCATTCATATGTGTCTTTTCTTCTCACTAATGGAGATATCTCTCTGGGCAAAAATGTTCTGTATGGATTTGGTGGGGATGGATTTGTTTGCTGAGTATGACATATAGGACCTATCCCTGATGTCTCAGAAACTAGCCAACTAAACTGGAGAAGGTCAGATGAAACAGAATAGACTCTACTTTGATCAAGTCAAGTAATCAAACAGTTCCCCAAGCAAAAAGAAGTAGGATCATTATGGCTGGCTATGGTACTGGTGCTTGCTAAGAACTGGCAATGCCTCTAATAGGCCTCCAGAATGTAGAATATAAAGCAAAGTCATCATTTTTATGTATTGACAGAACCTGAGAATAACTTGGACTCAGTGAATGACCCATTCTAGGCACTTGGACATGTATCCTGAAGGAATTATAGTAGTATTTTATAATTTTATGAGTAATAGAGTTTTAAATCACTTTTCATGCTATTTATTGCCTAAGTCAATCCTCTAAGAACACCAGAAAGAATATGCAATTTAAAATAGTATTACAGGTTCTTGTTCCCCAAGGGCCTGTGAGAGTCTGAAAAGACATCTCCCAAAAGATATTTACATTCTAATCTCTGGATGCAGTAAATGCTATCTTACATGGCAAAGAGGACTTGGCAGATGTGACTAGTCCAGGACTTTGAGATGGGAAAAATATTCTGGATAATCCAGGTGGACCCTAAATTCAATTAAATGTGTGCTTCTAAGAGAAAAGGATGGGGAGATTTCACACATAAGAGGAGAAAGAAATGCGACCATGGAGGTGGGGATTGGAGTGATGTATCCACAAATCAAGGAATAAATACCTGCAGAAGCTGGAAAAGGCAAGAAACAGGTCTTTCTCTAGAGCCTCTAGAAGTAATTGGGCTCTGTAAGCACCTTTATTTTGGCCTGCTGACACTACTTTTGTATATCTGACCTCCAAAACTGCAAGAAAATAAATTTCTGTTGTGATAATTTGACAGTACTCACGGGAAACTAATATAGAGCTCAAGACAGAGATTTGTTATTATCACCTTAGATAATAGGATTGAAAATAAGGATTTTCCCATACTTTTCATATGCCTCAGTTTATAAGGGCCTTTGTGCAGGCCAAGAATTTAGCACACTCGGACTGGAAGCAGTGTAAGATCTCAGCCCACAGACACATAGTCATGGACCCTGAGTGAAAACATACCTACTAAAAAAGGGCTCCCCATGGCTAACAAGACCCCAATTAAAAAAAACAAACAAAACACAAAACAAGACAAAAACAGACCCTAGTCACCATTTCTGCTCAGGGACCTCTCATGCAAACTGCACTTCAGGGAGAAGCCTTTACTGAACTGCCTGCCTCTGCACTGAACTGCCTGCCTGCACTGTGTTCCTGCCATCTGAACCAGCCCTTATAAAGGAGTTCCTGGAATCCTATGTCAAGCAACAATATGGAGGCTTTCCCCCTGCAATCAGAGCTGTGCAACACTATCTCCATCAGCTTCTTCACTGACCAGAGTGGCTCCTTTCTGACAAATTAGAACAGTGCCTTCTGTACCAATCAAACTGCAAGGATTTGGAGTCCTTATTTGCATGAGAACAGGCCAGTCAGGGACCAGGGGTGGGGACTTCTGTCTATATAAGTCAGCTGCCCTCTGGCTCTGGAGTGTACTTTCTGTTTACACTGAAGCCTGAGAACTGCTTTTTCCCAGCTGAGCTGAAACACTGACTATGTCTTAAAGATATTTCACAAGAGCAGAGCAGACCAGCGAGGAGCAAAACAGAGCTGTCTAGCAGGAGAGGGACCTGGCCCCTGGGTCGCCTCACAGTCACATTGTTTTCATAGCTGTGCTATATCACAATTGACCTGTTTTACACTAAATAAAGTATCCTTCTTTACTTCACTCCAAATTGGGGATTCCTGGTGGTATTCAATTGGTGCCAATGACCTTTGACTGACAGTGATGGTACAGGGATGTGAAATATGAGAAAAAGATGGGAGCTACAAATGCTTTGGACTGTCGCTCAGTGGAGCAAATATGGCAGATACCAGACAGGGTGAAAGCGTAAGAGATATGTACAGCCAGCACAGGTGATAAGGTATTAACTCCTGCAAGAATAAACAACAGTATCTCATCAATGTGGATGCCAGAGCAAGGGAGAGTCAGCAAGGGACAGCTATCACAAAAATGATTGACCTGTAGAAGGACAGCACTGACATACAGGTGGCATGGACTGTGGTCCCAAACAAACCTGGTGAATACACCACAGCCATCGTTACAGAACAGCCCCTAAGGGACATGATAATATAGTAAAGTAATGGGCTATAAGCAAACTGACATGCCCTGTCTTGATTGGTTCCATTCCTCATTATCACATGACTTGATCATTTCCAGGGACCACTTAAAAGCTCTGGACAAAAATCAGGAATGTCATGCAGACCCTTGGATCCCCCCAACACTTTCAAAGTCTCCTCTTTAAGTCAAAACCCTTTCATTTTACTTTTAGCCTTCAGTTTCTAACTACCTCACTTTGAAAGAAAGCAAAAAAATTTAAGACCTAATTAGTTTTCATTAATGTTATGAAATGGACATTGCTCACCTTCTTTTTCTGGGCATATAATAATAGAACCTTCAGTCTTGGTTGTAAAATGGCTTTCAAATTGGCTCTGATAATATGAAAGTAGTTCATTTCAACTTTTCAAGCCATCTACATGAGTCATCATAATTAATATTCTTTAAAACTGGGCACTTAGAACCATAAAATCCTGCTATAAAGATACTGTGAGTTCAAAATGAAATTATAGAAATGGCTTTAATAAATTCAGACACTCATTCTTCCACTTCTGTTCTTTGAACAGAAAACTCTAGTAAGCCAGGAAATTCTTCTTTTCATCATAGATGTGGTTGACAGAAATGCAGTCCCAAAGCTATTCTTAGATTATATTTTAAACCTTTTCTGTGTAAGGACCAGCAAAAAAGTCAGGTTGTCTTTCAGGTGTGATACCTGAACCATCAGTCATTGCTTCTCTCCCTGACTCTTCCCTGCTGTCCATGATTAAGAGGCCAGGCTCTCACTGACCTTTCTCTCTCAAAGCTGTTTGATCAGAACAGGCGGGCCATTTCACCTTTCCTAACTTAGTTTTCCCTGAAGTATAAGCAGAGGATTCACAGGAAAGGGTTTCCTGATTTCAGCTTATACATTATACATCACCTAAGGCAGCAGTTTTCAACTGGTGTGCTGTGTGAGATGCACTGTTGTACCTCAAGAATTGAACACATGCAGTGCCTGACTATTTAGTCAGGGGCACTGACCTCTTTTCCCTGAGACTGTCAAGTAAAAAAGTGACAACAGCCAACACAATAGCAGTTCAGTGTGAGTGAATAAAAATTATACCTAGTTTTGTCAGATTGCCATAAAAATGTTTTTTGATATGCTGCAGAATTTTAGTAATTAGTTTATGTGTGCCATGAGATGAAAAAGGTTGAAAATCACTAACATAAGGAATAAAGTGATAAAGTTTTATTTAGTCATGTTGAATAGTACAAACGTTCCTCTGTCTCATGGTACTTAAGCAAGAACATATATAGTATCTAGGCCTAGGTATGATTTTAAATTTATTTTCTAAAAGGAGAAAATATACCAATGGAGGAAAAATTCTTACATAGAAGGAAAAACATAATTCACTTTGATTTTGCATGAAAAGTATGCAACATTTACCCTGACAGATGTGGCTCAGATGGTTGGGAGTTGTTCTGCAAAGTGAAGGCCACCAGTTCAATCCCCAGTCCGGGCACATGCCTGGGTTGCAGGCCAGGACCCCAGTCAGGGCATGTATGAGAGGCAACCAATGGATGTTTCTCTCCCACATCAATGTTTCTCTCTCTCCCTTCTCCTTTCTCTAAAAATAAATAAAATCTTTAAAAAATATATGTAACATGTGATCAGTTTCACATTATCAAAAACAAATATTTCTGAAACTTTGCTGCAATCTATACTTTTCATAGCATATTAAGGGTTTTCTATAAATGTGTTGATTAAGAGGCTTAATTACCGTATTTTACCATGTATAATAAGCATTTTTTTGAGGGAAAAGTAAGGGTGTACATAACATATGGGTAGTACTAATTTTGTATTTATATACATATTTTGAATTCTTTTATTTATGCTTATGCATTAAAAGTGTAACTCTAGAAAGTAATAATGATATCTGTATGCAAAATGATATCCTGGAATATGACAATCAGTTTTGTTTCTAAATATAAATAAATAATTGAATTTAAAAATTAAAATGAAAGATTTTTTTTCCCTGAATCTTTGGGCCCAAAACATGGGTGCACATTGTACAAGAGAGCATATTATACATGGCAAAGTATGGTACATTTGGCTGGGTGTTAGCTCCAGAAACAGCTAAAAACACTTGATGTAGAGTCAATTATCAGTGACTATTTTTTAAAAATTCTTTTACATTTATAAAATAATTTCTGAGTTTACTTTGTGTTACTCCGAAGATCCCCCAAACCACAGGCACCTCTACTCAGAGGGCATAAATTGGAAAGCGGTTGAGTGTATTTAGAGAGAAAAGCAGTGTTTGTTGGCCTCATCAAGAGCACTCTCTTTTAACTAGAATACTTACAAAGTTATCATTCAAGGAGCAGAGATTTCAGGAGATTCTTGGGGTTCATACAGTGACTTTGTGAGAATTATTAAGAGTTGGGTGCATACTGCAGGCTATGAATAATGGGATATTATGATTCAAATTTAAGAAGGAGCTGCGTTGGCAATTGTGCCAGTCTCCTTTCCTTCACTGTTAGGAATAGCTGTTGCAGTAACCTCCCCGTGCAGGTAAGCAGGGGAGCCACAGGAGGGTGAGGTCATCAACTGCTGTCACTGATACCAAGCATGCTGGCCTTTTTGCATATTTATATTCTTACAAATTTCTTCAACTTTAACAGTGATGGTTAACAGCTCAGCAACTTAAATTTGACAGTTTGGTGTTTCATTTGGCAGCTGCGACTTTCACTAGACACCATTTTAATAAAAAAAGCAATCCACACAAGAAGAATCTTTCACTTAAACCAATGTAACAGGACAGGGGGCATCAAATTTTGGGCTCTGTGCAAACTGCTTGGCTCATTGGAGATTCTGATAGGAAATACTAAAACTGAAATGCAAATAATGGGACATCAAACCAAGGAAATAAAGTCATCCAGTGTAATATTAAAAGAAAGTAAATACATTTGTACATGGAAAATTCAGAATAAACTTTCTTCAGGATTACCTTTCAGAACAGTTGGCCTGTCTTGCAAGGTATGTTTTTTTAAGTCATTTATAAAACAAATACATACAATTTTAAAACAAATAAATACAACAGCATAGCAATTAGAGCTTTAATACCACTCTGGAGCCAGCCTACCTGGGATCAAATCTTGGCTTTGTAATTCACAGGTACATGACCACAGACAAATTATATCACCTGTGACTCAATATTCTCATCTGTAACATCTAGCTCATAATTTTTTTTAGTTAAGAGAGGTTATTTAAAAGCCCCTGATACATATGAAATGTTATATATTTGATGCTATTAATCTAATGTCCTGAAGAAGAAATCATTAATTAGAGTATTAAGTGGAATCAACCCAGCCATCATATAAAGCTTTTTCTGTGACCTGCTGAGAAACTGATATTCACTTCAGACATTTATTTTCAAAAACTGGATACTGATATTATTTGCAAATGTTAACAAACACGTTCACATGTTGTACTTACTTGTTCCTTTATTATCACCAAACCATTATTATATGAAATGTTAAAGGGACTTAGTTGAGAAGAAGATCAAAACCATGAACAGTAAAATGGCAATGACTACATATATCTATCAACAATTGAATCTAAAAAAAACAAACAAAGCAAACAAGAAGAACAGAGATAGAATCACAGATACAGAGAGCATTTTGATGGTTGCCAGGGCATTTTGATTGTGTGGGGGAATGGGTGAAGAGGTGAGGGGATTAAATAGTACAAATAGGTAGTTACAGAATAGCCATGGGGATGTAAAGTACAGTATAGGAAATGGAGTAGCCAAAGAACTTATATGCATGACCCATGGACATGAACAATGGTGGGGGGATTGCCTGAGGGAGTGGGGGTGCTGGGTGGAGGAGGGCAAAGGGGGAAAAACTGGGACAACTGTAATATCATAACAAAAAAAATAGAAAAAGAAACCGTAGAAATTTAATACTAGTTGTAATGAGTTCATGCTCTAAATCAATAAAAATAGAACATACACTCATGATTTATTTTGGCTTTCTGAAAATTTAGATTAAAAAATTACTAATATTATCTGCAAAATAGACATTGCAGGAATTTTATAAGCATTTAATCATTTCTTAAATGTTTATATTAAGCAGTTTGACTATCTTCATCATACCGAATTTTGCAAAGAGAAAAATATCAACCTTTATGTTTTGGAAATGGAAAGTATTATAACGTGTTATATACTATAACATTAATAGCATCCAATAGTCAAGGACTTCAAAACCAAAACTGGTCAAACACCACAGATACAAAGGTGAAAAGAGTTTGTACTCTCTAGAAATTCATGATCTGTTAAGTGTATCAGAGAATAATTCTTATTCAAGATCAACTGTGCCAAAAAAAAGTAAAATATTCAAATTGTAAAAGGCAGTACTCATCATGTAACAGGGTACAGCCAAGGAGGGGACTCCAAATAGGGATTTATAATGGGGTTCAGAACTTGGTGTCCAGGAAATATTAGAAAAAAAATATATATCGGATGTCCTCACCACCACAAATGTGAGCTGTGAGCTGTGAGCTGTGAGCTGTGAGCTGGGGGATGGGATGAATGAGAGCTGTTTTGAATAGCAACAGTTTTGCAGATAACTTCTAGAATGGTTGTTTAACATATCTACAACCTTTAAGTGGTTTCATGGATATGTTGAATAGCTGTGGCCATGCTTTGAGCTAGGGGGATGGGCGTGACTTCAACCCATGATGTAACTGGGAGGCAACTCCCCCTGGTTACACAGCCTTTGTAAGAGTTTGGAGATGATTGGTTCCACAGCACAGGGCCACACCAGCCTGGACTTACAATGGCAGCCCAGTAAAGCTGGAAGAATATGGGAGTGCTGACAGCTGTGGCCAATTGTGGGAGGAGTTGGAAGTGGTGTGGCAGAGGAAGATTTAATGGTGCAGCATCCATGGGGGACCTTTTTGGGACCATACAGCTTGGGCAGAGAAGAACCGTGGACTTCTATTTCTTTTTCTGAGATATGGTACCCCGGACTGGGCAGAGGGGGAAAGAAAGGACTGTGCATTTGTGAGTATTCTAAAGGACTTTGGGATCTCAATGAAGACATTAAGCTTGTATAACTCTTTAAAAAATAATTCCTTTCATTTTCAGCAATCTCTGGCATTGAGAGACATCTTTCCCTGGTGGTGGGCCAGGTGAAACTAGTGTGGGGTGGGGAACCCCTGGAGCACAACAGTGGGTCCATTCAGCAATAGTATATCATTCAACCCCCACCCCCGGGTCTGTTCTGCAACAATCATAGTATTTATTTTCAATATGCAGATATGTAGGCTGCCATTTTATATTTTTCCCTCTAATAATTTTTAAAGACTAATAGAAGTTGGTAAGAATTTTGCAACTGTTAACAAAACAAAGAAAAAATGAAAGTAGTAAATCAAAAAGTCATATTGACCATTTTTGCTTTTGTGAACAAATTTAGAACTCTGTCATATGAATTCCACTACTGGCAACAAAGACACATTTAGCAAAGCAGAGTCCTCAGGTTATTAAACATATTACTTTGATGTGTAGATACATTTTGTAATATTATTCAATTAATTAATTATAGAACCTACAATATTTGTCCCTCATACATATCATTCAGCATAAAAAATAAAGTAATAATAATTCCTCTTTTTTCTTAATGTTGCAATTATATAATTACACTTAAAAAGCTAAGTGGAAAAGCAGGAGAAAAAGTTGAGAAAAGAAAGAAAGGAAGGAAGAGAGTGAGGGAAAAAGGGAGGAAGCAATGGAAAAAGGGTTTTCAATATTTGAAAATGTATTGCATTTGATTAAATTAAAACTCCAGCCATGAAGTCAGTCTCACTGAATCAGCAGAATAATTCAGTCCTGAGAATTTCTCATACAAATACATTTGCTGCTCAAAAATACTTTTCTTCTTAGAGATTTTCTTCAGAGCAAGTTTGACATCCTTGTTTCTTAAGCTGTATATAGAGGGGGTCAGCAGGGGCCCGACATTTGTACAAAAGGCTAAAGCCACTTCCCCCTGGTTCATCGGGAGGTTGGACATACATGAATGCTGCTGACCAAAGCAAAGTAAGAGCATCATCACGTGGGACCTTACAGATGCTAGTGAGTGCTTTCTCCCTGTTCTTTGTGGAGCTGATGCTGGAGGTGCTAAAAACATAGGAGGTGAAAGTAGTGTTCGTAAACACCAAAACATTCATGCAAATTAGACAAACACAACAATCTAATTTTTGTAGGTACTGCTGCGAGAAAGCTGGAACACAGGGAGTATGTCACACAGGTGATGGTGGGCAATATTGGCATTGCAGAAGGCCGGTCTCACCACTCAGTGTAGGCCAGGGAGCCCCAGCATCCCATCGCATATGCCCCAAGCGCAAGAGGACAGTATAACATTACATATCAGTGGCTTACCAATGAAAACATGTGATTGTGCACCATTTCCGTCAATATATAACATTCAGCAATGTGACACACAAAAGAAACAGAGCTGCGTTTGGCATCCTGTATGTAAGAGGCTGTCGTCCTCCAACACAAAGTTCATTAGCATTTTGGGGACAAAGAGAGAAGTGTAATAGATATATACAAAAACAGGTTAAAGAGTAAATATTACATGGTTATGTGAAGGTATGAATTCAGTAAAAATTAATGTAATCAAGCCCAAATTGGCTGTCACAGGAACCAGATCCCTAGGAATAGGATATAAGTGTGGATCTGGAGTCCTGGCCTGTTGGTTAAACCCTTGAGGACAAACCCCATGACCAAGGAGTAATTTTAATCTATCATCCTTGAGATGAAGGAAAAGCCCCTGAGGAAAATTTCAGTTTCCTGAGCCATTTCTCACCCAGGAAATGGCATGCAGACTTGGGTCACTTTTCAGGCCCTAGGATATGCAGCAACATTAAATGTATAGAAAGGCTACCATGTCAGAGGGCCGGCTGCTCCAGCACACCTGAGGAGAGAAGGCTGGAGCAATCAGAGCAAATACAAAGATAAAAGGGTGAGGAAGAGTTGAAGCATATGATAACTTGGCAGAACATTATTCTTAGAGTTGACATTTTGGCATGCACATCTGTTTCCTGATGCTAAAACATTGAACTTCCACATTTTTTAAACCACATACTGTGTCCATGTCATTAAACCTCGTCCAATCTCTAAGCTTCACTCGGAGAGGTGGATGAACATAAGGCATGGTGTGGGTCAGATTCTCAGGAGCGAGGGTCACTAATGTGTGAAGTACATGGGTGAAGTGCAAAAAGAAGTGAGGTTCAAGGATGGAGTGAGTTTAATGGATGTGGTGATCGATGGAATGAGGTCCAACGATTAAGAGAATGTCAACAAGGCAGTAAAGCTGGTAGAGCGAGGGCAGAAGGGAACCTCAAATGTTATTTAAGGCTCAGTGGATAGGATAATGTTCAGAGGTAAAGAATAGGGTGAGTGTTTATGAAGTAAGGATTCAATAAAATCAGGAAGTTGGACAGGGGTGAAAAAGAGTTAAAATCTGGAACTTGGTAAGGATTAAAGATAGAATTAGAATCAGAGATGGAGTAAGTGATAAGGAGAAACTAAGGAATGCCGTGTAGGAGGCAAAGTCAGAGTTAAGATGCGGGCTAGAGAGAGGTTCACGGGAGGGGAGCAAGAACATGGAGTTAGGGATGCATGAAATTTCCGGGGCTGGGAAAGACTTGGAATGAAACAAGAGAAAGACTCGTAGACGAAATAAAGGTCTGGGATAGGACAGCATTTATGTAATCAATTATTTGGTGTCATTTTTCCCTGCTAGAGTGAAACTTTATTCATGAAGACCAGCACCTTGCCTGCCTCATTCATTGTGCATCCATTCTATATAATGTATTCCAGACACACATTACACACCTAACACATTTTTGATGTTGTGGGATAAAAGCTAATCCAAAATTATCCTTCTTTGGCTATTACTCTTAGGTGACTCCTATTACCTACTCTTAGTGTCTTCATCAGTGATATTTCCTTGACAGTGTAGACTTTTCAAGGTAACTGTTCTCCCCATTTCAGACATGGCTAGATAATATTTTAGCATAGGAACTGGACCTCAGTCGAGATCAAACAGCTGGAAGATTGTTGAGTTTAGACCAGCTCACAGAGGAAAGTCTCAAGAGCAAGGTTCTGTCTGGCTGTGAAGTGACTCTCATTTCCTCTCTGCATTGGCTACATTTCCCCTGGCAGATTCGCAATCAGAGGATCTTATGCTCAGAGTTATCTGCCATAAAGAGACAGCTGGAGCTCACAGGGCCCTTGACTCCACTAGCTATGAATTTAGGGGATGAAAAAAAATCCTTCAAAGGGTTATAAGATTGGGAAACTCAATTTTTGCTCCTTGAGAAGTGAGTGTTGGCCCCTATTTTCTCTCATTTGCTAGTATTTTGGATAAAATGGTTTTGATAATAAAAAGCTATAGCTACTCAAAATTGCCGAGGGCATCTGAACATAGGCCTTATCCTTACAATGGCTCCGGGACTTCCCCAGAACTGAAGATCTAGTTTTCATGTCTTGACCTTCAGCCAAGTCGACTTCAGTTGCAGCAGAAGAAGTGGCCAGGTCATTATCAGATGAACAACTTAGTAACACAGCGCAAAGGAAATAATTTTGTGTTTGGTCATGTTAGGTAACTGATTAGTGCCCAGAGACAGAGCATCTCCCAGGAAACTGACACTTTTATACTTGAGCGAGGATGTGCACAATGTCTCCTCAGGGACACCATCTTTTACTCAAATTTTATCCAGAGACTTCTATTCCCCAGTTCAGTGGAGATTGTAGTCTTCTGTGTCTAGACTCCCTTGGTTATCCTGACTCTGACTTGAGGGTTAATTAATAATTCTCTGCTTTAAATCAAATCATTTAGTTAACAATTGAGTGTTTTATATCAAGGTGAAAAACTGTGAGGCCCTAGTATAGGAATTATAGTTCCCTAACCATGAGTATACATAGATCAGACCCATATTGGTCAGGGGCTGTTACTCGTAAGAGTATCCCACAGATAGAGCCTTTGTTGATCACATGGAATGGGAGTTTCTGTGCTTTTATAAATGGTATGCTCAATATTTTAGATGTTGGCTGATTTGTGACTATTACTAAGTCCTCCAGAACCAAGATTTAGTAAAACAACTTTCTCTGCAATTAACTTCTTTAAGTATCCCCAAACTCTTTTAAAGTTTCTGAGCATTCTTATTACTTAGAGGCTGCAGACATTTGCTTTATGGGTGTAAACTGTGGTTGAAATGAAAGAGCATGTAAACAGTTGTTTTCTCTCATTCAATATTCCTTAGAATCATACTGTCCCATAAAAATACAATGGATTGTATCAGTGCCAATATCCTGGGGGTGATATTGTATTATAGTCTCAAAATGTAACTCCTGGGAAAGGTGGAGTATGGGGTGGAGCAAAAGTAGGTTTACAGTTGTGAGTATGGAAAATAATATGAGAATAAACTGTGTTTCACATACTCACAACTGTAAACCTACTTTGCCCCACCCTGTATAAGATATATGGGATCTCTCTGAAGTATTTTTATAATTACACATGAATCTGCAGTTAAATTAGAAGTTTAATTTTAAATAATTGGAAGTATAGCTTTTTTATATATGAAACAGGAAAGTTAAGCCATTCAAAAGGTTTTTAAAATTATCTTATCCTTGAAAGTGAAATCTTCAGATATTACCCATTTAGATTCATTTTACCATTATCCTGTATTTATTTTAAATGTATGATTTCAGTGTAATAAACATTTTACATACTAGAACAGCATTTTTAGGCTGTGGCATGCCCTTAACACACACTATTATGGGGCATCCTTTCGTGCATTTTGCTCCTACCTGAATTAATTTCTTCCCACTAATAGAGCCACTCAACATTCCAGATGATTCCCAAGGTTCAAATGAGCCCACTAGAAGTGCATGTGTTAAATGCTTTTTTCATCCCACATTGGTTCACACTAATGAAAATAAAGTTACATCCAAGCAACTTAGACTCAGTATTCAGAACGAAAGCATTGATTATATATCCCTAATCCCTACGCATTTGTCTGACTCGTTCTCCTGGTGCACAGGGTTGCCCATGCCCAACACTGCCTTAAGCCACCTCAGTTCCCTACCCTCTTCCTATATTTCTGCATCGAGGTGTTTTTGTTTGTTTGTTTATTTATTTATTTATTTATTTATTATTTATTTCAAATCTAAAATAGATGACCAGAAACCTCTAATTCTCTCCATTGCTAAAAGCATCCACGCTCTTCCTTTCCAGGGAGTATGCATGCCATTGAGTCCTCTAGCAGCTTTAGAGTAACTAAAACTTCATACAATCCTGAACTTAAAGGCAAAAAGGAAGACCAAGATTTCAAAATACTCAGTTACTGGGCTCCCCCTAAAGGTTTAGGAACTCCTGTATCTATATCATCTACATTTTTAAAAAATGTGTGTGCATGTATTCAAATACATACATACACACATGCATACATTAACACAGAACTTGGTTAAAATATGTATTATATGCACACAGAACTTGGAAATAATACATACATACATACATCCACATATATATATGTATGTATTTTAACACAGCATATTCACTTGGACTTTTCTTGTTTGTTTTCTATTTTTTTAATCTAGGTTAAACCTACATTTTCATCTAAAACTCAATAAAGATTCAAAGTTATTAAAATCAATGTTTATTTAATAGGAGTATCCCAAGCAGATTCATAAATTTGGTGCAGTGGTGGGCTTCATTAATAATTCATGTCTGCATTTATTTGCATGAGAACCAAGACCGTACCTACATAGTTCCGAGCTGCATCCCCAGTGCCGAATGCAGACCCCAGTGCACTGCAGGTGCACGGGTTAACGCTTCTTACATGGGTACATGAAAAAGAAGAAAGCAGGGAAAGGGGCCACTAGACAGCAGTCGAGATGTGTGGGTGGTGGGAAATGAAGGACTGAAGAAGTGGAATTCTGTGCCAGGAGCTGGTAACAGAGCCTCAGAAAATGTGTTTGTACTCCTGTGACTTCTGATGCAAGAGGGTTGCAGGTAAATCTGACAGAAACTCAGGGGCACAAGCAACCCTTCTTTTCCAGACTGTGTATCTCCAACTAGGAGGGAGGGGGAGGCTGCAGGAGAGGGTCAGTAAGGGGCCAGAGAGATGAGTGATTGCTAAGCACAATCAGATCCTTCTGTAAACCCCCAGAAATCCTTAAGGGGATTTCCCAGGAGCTGAATTCCTGAGTTAGTTTGTGGAAGCACGAGAAGATTAAAACTATTTTATTTTGTTCATCAAATTCCACATATAAGTAAAATCATAAGGTATGTGTTTTATCTGATGGTCACTCCAATAAATCAATAAAACTTTTTTTTAAAAAACTACCTATTTTAATAAGTTATTAGTGGTTTAAAAATACTAGAATCAGAGTCCTTCCAGGACAGTCACCCCCATCCATGGTGAAGTACCTTTCAAGACATTTCTCTGGCAAATAGTCATTTGGTTTGTGTCTGGGTATTTCAAGTCATGGTCACTTGGAGGAAGGGCTGTTTCCAACGCAGATTACAGGTGTGAATCTGACAAAGAATACTTTTAGCAGACTCTAAGTGGGCACCAATCCCCCAGAAAACCCACAAACCCATTGAAGTGTTGCAAAGAATTAAAAGAATAACTGCTTTCACTTTACAACGGATGAATTTATAATTCATCCGTTGTAAAAGGAGGGAGCAGGACTTTGGTAATTCAAAGGTGCGTGACACTTCATCTGGCCCTCTAGCAATTAACTTTGAGGGGGAGAGGGAATCTTCTAATTACTTTGTTATTAGAGGACTGGCATCTTGAAATACCTGTGTTTGTTTTGCAAAAAGTTGTGTAAATTTTAGTGATAATAGTTATAAAATTTATAATCTGATTTATAAATACAAAAGACAAAAAAGACCAAGCCAACAGAAGAATGCAGACAGAGCTCACAATAGAAAACTTAAATACTGAACCAAGCAGTTCACTTAAGCAGCCACCAGGTTGTGCTGATGACTCAATAACATTGTTTAAATCAAATTTTATGTATATACACACATATATATGTATATATACACAAATACACACATATGTATATATACACATGCATATATGAGAATTTGCTTAAGATTATATTTTGCATTTTCTTATGCTTGTAAAATGTATAGCCATTGATTTTATATAACCTCATATAAAAATTTCATTTCATTATTAAAACAAACATTTTAAAAAGATGTTCTTTAGAACAGATTTAAATTAAACAGGTTGGAAGGACTCATGGACATGGACAACAGTGTGGTGGTTGCTGGGGAAGGGGGATGTAAAGGGACTAAATGGTAATGGAAAAAATACAGCAAAGATGAAATCAAAAATAAAAAAAATAAACAAGTTGGATATATTCAATTTGTAAAACTTATTGGGCTCTTACTATGCTGTGTTGTGAAGAAGTAATGAATAAGACATGACAGTCACAATATAAGTAATATAGAAATTATTCAAAAATAAAAAACAGACTGTTAGCATAAATTTTTAAAAAGTTATTTTGCTTACTGCTCTTTTCCCAACATTTGGAATACAGTAGGAGTACAAGAAATAGTTTTTGAGTGAATAAAATAGTTGATAAATTAATTAGTATATAATAGATGTTTATAGAAACTGCTATGAACATAGCTTTTTTGTTTTCTAATTTTCAATGCTTACTAATACAACCTATCATGCAAATTTCTTACAAATTGTGTTTTAACCATATTAAAACCATTTGATTAAAATTTCAATTTTATAATCCTCAACTCTTTGCTATATATGCAAAAGAAATAACCTTTTCCCCCATGCTTTAGAATAAATGGTGCCAAGAACATAAATTCTTTTGTGTTCTCACAGGAATATGTTATATCACTGAATTGCATTATGAACTTATTTGTAGTAACTTTACTTTCAATATGCAAAAGTATGTGACACTATTTATTTAAGTACATGTGATGTCTCTGAGGGTTCTGACATATTCCTGGAATCAGTTTGACTCTCCCCAATCTTGTGAGATTTATTGTTGGAAATGAATCAAGGCCAAACTTTTCTTTGTAGCAGACTTTCTTTGCCGAGTCCTAGAGACAAACTTTTTGAAACTCCAGGGTGCACGAGCATCCACTCTGGAATCTAAACCAATGAGACTGTGTTGCCCTGATAGGGTTCTGGGACTCCACCGTCGTGCTTCCCCCTCTTCCGTGTGGATTTGCAAACACTTCTCCAGACTGTCATTTTTCTTCTGTGCTCTCATATTTCATTTCATTTTCCCACTTTTTCCCATTCCCTTCCACAAGGCGATGTGTATTAGCACAAAAAAGCATAGGAGCTGGAGCCAGATAATGTGGGGTTTAAAATCAATCTGCCACATTCTGGTGACTTTCAGCGGATTCTTTAATTCTGAAAGCATCCTCCTCTGTAAAAGATGACAGCCAGGAGACTACCCTTTATTTCTACCTTCTAAGAAGCTAAGGACAGGTGGGAGTTGCATGGAAACGTATTCAATTCACTCCTTAGAAGTTTCTCTGCTGCATTTCTTTTCATTTTCAAAGAGGAATAAAATATCTTCATTTGCACAACGGAGCTATATTTGCACAATTAAGAAAACAAAGACATTTCATGCCACATATAGGCATCTGGCCTTAGCTAAGGACAATATGCTGTGTTTTTTATGCTCTTATAATTATGGAGCCCAGAATAATTGTCCAGAATTTGAAAATGGCCACAGAAGAAAAGGACTTATAAATACAAATAAACAAGACAGTGAAAATATTACATTTTACCTACTGTAGCATGGGCCAGGAAAGAAAGTTGACAAATAAAATGTCTCTGTGAGTTTTCTTTAAAGAAAGTAGGCAGTTTGCTGACCACTGTCTGTCTCTATAAATAAAAGTAAATGGAATAGAGCCAATAGGATTTTCAGTTCTATCTTGGGGAAGGTGGGGAGCAGAGACCTGAATTTCAGACTGGCTCTGTCAAATCCTATTTTATAAGGTCAACTTAATCAAGATTTTATAGAGAATTTTAATAAATATAATCTCAGCATCCATGGGAGTGATCATATGATTTTTCTCCTTAGCTTTATTAGTAAATCATATTAGATTTCCTAACATTAAGCTATCATGAATCCATGGAATAAAACCTACTTAGGTATGATGAGTTACTGCTTTTTATGCTGCTGAAATATCTGCTGGGCTTTAGATTAGTTTAAATAGTATTAGAATGATTCGTTTTTTCATAGAATTCTTCCGTGAAAGCATTTGGGAAGAACTGAGCAAAGTAGTTTATTTATTTATTTTTTTAAATTATATTTTATTGATTATATTATTACAGTTTTCCCAATTTCCCTGCCTTTATTCTCCCTCCACCCTGCACCCCCGCAACCCTCTTGCATTCCCCACCCCCCTCATATCCATGGGTTGTACATATAAGTTCCTCAAGTTCTCTGTTTCCTATACCATTTTTGACCTCTCCCCATCTATTTAATGCCTACCAACTATGCTTCTTCTTCCCTGTACCTTTTCTCCCCTATTCCTCCACTCCCCCTTCCCACTGAAATCCCTCCATGTGATGTCCATTTCTCTGATTCTGTTCCTATTCTAGCTGTTTCCTTAGTTTTTGTTTTCATTGTTTTTTTTTTCTTTTATTATTTTGAGTTCATTTCTTGATAGTTGTGATTTGTTGTCATTTTACTGTTCATATTTTTTATCTTCTTTTTCTTAGATAAGTCCCTTTAACATTTCCTGTAATAATGGCTTCGTGATTATGAACTCCTTTAACTTGACTTTATCTGGGAAGCACTTTATCTGCCTTTCCATTCTAAATGATAGCTTTGCTGGATAGAGTATTCTTGGATGTAGGTCCTTGTCTTTCATCACTTGTAATACTTCTTTCTAGCCCCTTCTTGCCTGTAAGGTTTCTTTTGAGAAATCAGCTGATAGCCTTATGGGCATGCCTTTGTAGGTAACTCTTTCCTTCCCTCTTGCCACTTTTAAGATTATCTCCTTATCTTCAATCTTAAATTACTTAATGATCATATGCCTTGGTGTGTTCCCCCTTGGGTCCAAATTCTTTGGGACTCTCTGGGCTTCCTGGACTTCTTGAAAGTCTATTTCCTTCACCAGATTTGGGAAGTTTCCCTTCATTATTTGTTCAAATAAGTTTTCAGTTTGTCGCTGTTTTTCTTCTCCTTCTGGCACTCCTATAATTTGAATGTTGGAATGTTTCAGGTTGTCCCAGAGATTCCTCAGCCTTTCTTCTTCTTCTTCTTCTTTTTTTTTTTTGATTCTTTTTTCTTCATTCTGTTCCAGTTGGATGTTTATTTCTTCCTTTTGTTCCAAGTCATGTCTTTGAGTCCTGGTTTCCTTCCTGTCACTGTTGGTTTCCTAAATATTTTGCTTTATTTCATTTTGGTTATCTTTCATTTGTACTTTCATTTTTCAACCAAGCTCAATCAGTTCTGTGAGCATTTTGATTACCAGGGCTTTAAATTTTCCATCAGATAGGTTGGCTATATCTTCCTTGATCAGCTCTCTTTCTGAGGTTTTGCTCTGTTCCTTCATTTTGCATTTTGGCCCTGTTTTGCTCAGGGTCCCTGATAAATTATAAGCGTGGGGGGCCTTTGGTATTTACCCAGGCAGGGCACACCTCCTTGCTGCCTGTGGTGGAGGAGCCAGAGAGGGAACAGTGCAGCTCTCCTGCTCATCTCTAGTGCACCGTTCCACTTTTGTGTGAGACTGGGAGTTTCTCCCACTGCAGCAACTGCTGCAATCCACAGCCACCTCTGAATCTCAGTTTCTCCTTAAGTCAGCCTGACACCTTGCCTAAGCCAGCCCTGCCCCCATGGTCTACCTCCTCACCATGGTTTCTCTCCATCCGCTGCCTTACTAGTCTGGTTGTTCTGTTTGACTGTTTCTTTAATTCTGTGGTTGTTGGAGTTCCATGCAGTTTGATTTTCTGGCACTTCTAGATATTTATTGTTTTAGATTTGTTGTTTTTGTCCTTTTGGTTGTGCAAAGAAGCAAAGGTTTCTACCTATGCCTCCATCTTGGCCAGAACTCCCAAAGTAGTTTATTTTGAGTTTCTAAATTTCCTGTATTTCTATTTCTCCTGTATTTGTTAAATTTCACATTTGTTTCACTTTTTTCTTAGAAAAATTAGAAGAAATAGTAGTTGATCTACTTTATCAATTTTACAATGAGACAGGCTTTAAATTTATTTATTAAATCTATCATTCATGTTTTCTAATTAAATAATTTTTGGTTTTAATTTTATTGATTTCTACCTGCTATTTTTTTAGTTAATTTTATTATCTTCTTTTTACTGACCTATTAACTGCTAATTCATTTATTTTCATCATTCCACTCATTGATATATTATTTAAGATTATGAATTATTTTTCTGCTGAATCTGCACATATTACATGTGGCAAAATACTGAATTTCATATCCATTTTCTAGATGTTTCACCATTTTGTGTTTTTTCTCTCCCCTACAAGTAAAAATTTAGAAATTCAAGTAATAGAGGACTTTTGTTTTCTTCTTATGTAATTAAGCAATAAGTACAGTGATCAGAGAACATTGTCTGTACTATTTCTAATCTATAAAATTTATTAAGGTTTGTTTTTGTCACTTAATATCTATTCAATTTACATGATCATTTTGACCTCTTCATAAGGTATGTTTCTAATTTTTAGGACATAGAACTGTTACTGGAGTAGGACCGGGACCAAGGCAGGTCTGCCTTGGCATGGTCTGGAGAAAGGATTCTTCTGTGGTGTCACAGGAAAGGAATTTATAGGACACACTAGTGAGGATTTTAAGTGAGAGTGGTGAGGCTTATTAGGGCTATACTATAGGACTACTAGCGGCTGCTTCAAGGTTCTTGCTAAGTCTTCATGTATTTTCTAAGGTTCAAAAGAGAGCAGGCTGCTTTCAGACTATCCTGTCTCCCTCCTGGGTCTTCCAGGGGCTGTGCTTGTGCCCTCTCCCATCCAGTCCATTTCCTGGATCTTCCAGATTTTTCTTTAATTGTTTATGAAATTACAGCTGTTTCTGCTTTTTTTTCCCCTTGCCCACCATCACGCAGGCCCACCCTCTCCCCTCCCAGAGTCAATCCCCACACATTGCCCAGGTCCATGGGTCATGCATAAATGTTCTTCAGTTAATCCCTTCACCATTTTTCATCCAGTGTGCCCCCTCCCCTCTGGACACTGTCAGTCTGTTTTATATGTTTATGCTTTTGTTTCTATTCCATTCATTAGTTTATTGTGTTCATTAGATTCCACATATAAGTGAGATCATGCAGTATTTGTCTTTCACTGACTAGCTTATTTTGCTTAGCTTAATACTCTCCAGGTCCACCCATGCTGTTGCTAAAGGTAGGTATTCCTTCTTTCTTTCTGCTGCATAGAATTCCATTGTGTAAATATACGACCTTTTTATCACTCAACTACTGATGGGCACTTAGGGTGTTTACAGCACTTGGTTATTATAAATAGTGCTGCTATGAACATAGGGGTGCTTATGTTTTTTGAATTGGTATTTCAGGATTCTTAGGACATATTCCCAGGAGTGGAATTGCTGGTTCAAACGGGAATTCATTTTTAATTTTTGAGGATACTCCATATTGTTTTCTATAGTGGCTGCACTGGTCTGCATTCTCACCAACAGTACATTAGGGTTCCCTTTCTCCACATCCTCACTAACACTTGTTTGTTGATTTATTGATGGTAGCTATTCTAACAGGTATGTCATTGTGGCTTTAATTTGCATCTCTCTGATGATTAGTGATGTTGAGCATTTTTTCATATGTCTACGAGCCTTCTGTGTGTCTTCTTTGGAGAAGTGTTTATTCAGGTCCTCTGCCCATTTCTTAATTGGGTTGTTTGTTTTCCTAATATTGAGTTGTATTAGTTTTTTGTATATTTTGGAGTTTAAACCCTTATTAGATGTATCCTTGGCAAAAATGTTCTCTCATACAGTGGGTTCCCTCTTTGTCTTGCAGATGGTTTCTTTAGCTGTGCAGAAGCTTTTTAATTGGATGTAGTCCCGTTTGTTCATTTTCTTTTTTGTTTCCAATGCCCTAGGAGATATATTGGCAAAAATATTACTATATGAGATATCTGAGATTTTGCTGCTTATGTTTTCTTCTAGGAATTTTATGGTTTTATGACTTACATTTAAGTCTTTTATATATTTTGAGTTTAACATGTATATGGTGTAAGTTGGTGGTCTAGTTTTTCTTTTATTTCTTGCATGTACTGGTTCAGTCTTTTCAACATCATTTGTTGAAGACAATTATCTTTGCTCAATTGTATGATCTTGCCAACTTTGTCAAATATCAATTGATCATAAAGTAGTGGGTTTATTCTTGGGCTGTCTGTTCTGTTCCATTGATCTATATATCTGTTCTTATGCCAGTACCAGACTGTTATTATTACTGTGGTATTATAATATACTTTGATATCAGGAATTGTGATACCTCCAGTTTTGTTCTTCTTTTGCAAGATTGCTGAGGCTATTTGGGGTCTTTTTTGGTTCAATATAAAATTTTGGAATATTTGTTCTAGTTCTGTGAAATATGCCATTGGTGTTTTTATAGGAATTATGTTGAGTGTATAGATTGATTAGGGTAGTATGGATAGTTTAATGATGTTAATTCTTCCAATCCATGAACACAGTACAATATTCCACTTGTTTGTATCTTCCTCAATTTTTTTTCCTTAGTATCCTATAGTTTTCCAAGTACAGGCCTTTTACTTCCTTGGGTAACTTTATTCCTAGGTACCTTGTTTTCAAGGTTTTGTTGATGTCATTGTTATAATAGTAAATGGAATTATTTTCTTAGTTTCTCTTTCTTATAGCTTATTATTGGTGTATTAAAATGTCATCAATTTCTGGTATTGATTTCATATTCTGCTACTATGCCAAATTCATTTATTAGGTCTAATAGCTTTTTGGTAGAGTCTTTAGGATTTTCTATGTATAATATCATGGCATCTGCAAATTATGACAATTTTACTTCCTCCTTTCCAATATGGATGCCTTTTTATATGGATGTGTCATATCACTGTGGCTAGGACTACTGGAACTCTGCTGAATAAAATTGGTGAAAGTGGTCATCCCTGTCTTCTTCCTGATCTTAAAGAGAATGTTTTTAGATTTTGCCCCTAAGGAGAATGATGTTAGCTGTAGGTTTTCCATATATGCCCTTTATTATGTTGAGATATGATCCCTCTATTCCCACTATGCTAAGGTTTTTTAATATAAATGAGTGCTGGATTTTATCAAATACTTTTTCCGCATTTATTGATATAATCATGTGATTTCTCTTTTTCATTTTGTTCACATGATGTATCACATTTATGGGTTTGCAAATATTGTACCAACATTGCATCCTGAGGATAAATTCCACTCGATCATGATGTATGATCTTTTTGATGTATTGCTGGATCAGGTTTGCTAATATTTTGTTGAGGATTTTAGCATCTATATTCTCAGCAGAGATATTGGCCTATAAATTACTTCCTTTGTTGTGTCTTTATCTGGTGTTGTGATTAGGATAATACTGGCCACATAAAAAGAGCTTGGGAATCTTCCCTCCTCTTGAATTTTTTGAAATAGTTTGAGAATACTTCTGTGAATATTTGGTAAAATTCACCTGTGAAACCATTTGGTCCAGGGCTTTGTGTGCTGGTAATTTTTAAATTATGGCTTCAATTTCATTCATTGTTATCCATCTATTCAGGTTGTCTCCTTCTTCCTGATTCAGTTTTTGGAGACTGTATGTTTCTAGAAATTTATTTATTTCCCCTAGGTTATTCAATTTATTGGCATGTAGTTGTTCATAGTAATTTCTTACAATCCCTTGTATTTCTGTACTATTAGTTGTTATTTCACCTCTTGCATTTCTGATTTTATTTATTTGGCTCCTCTCTCTCTATTTTGGTTAATCTGGCTAAAGGTTCATCAACCTTGTTTATGTTTTCAAAGAACCATCTCCTGGTTTCTGTATTGTTTTTTTAGTTTCTGTGTCATTGATTTCTGCTCTGGTCTTGATTATTTCTTTTCTTCTACTTTCTCTGGGCTCTGTTTGTTGTTGTTTTTCTTATTATTTTTTAGGTGTAGTATTTTTTGAGATTTTTCTTGCTTCTTTAGGTAGGCCTGTATTGCTATAAACTTCCCTCTCAGGACTGCTTTTGCTGTGTCCTATAGAGTTGGGGTTGTTGTGTGTTCATTTTCATTTGTATCCAGGTGTTTTATTTTATCTCATTGATAACCCATTTATTATTTAATAACATGTCATTTGTTTCCAAGTATTTGAGTGTTTTTTAGTATTTTTATTGAGATTGATTTCTAATTCCATCCCATTGTGATCTGAGAAAATGCTTGATATACCTTTAATTTTCTTGATTTTGCTAAGACATGTTTTGTCACCTAACATGTGGTCTACTTTTGAGTATGATCTATGTGCATTTGAGGAGAAATTATATTCTGCTGCTTTGGAATGAAATGTTTTGTAAATATCAAATCAGATCTAGTGTGTCATTTAATGTCACTATATTTTTGTTGATTGTTTTTTGTCTGGGGGACCTATCTATTGATGACAGTGAGGTAGTAAAATCCCCTTTTATAACAACATTGTTGTTAATATCTTCCTTAAAGTCCACCAAGATTTTTTAAATATATATTTAGTTGCTCCTTTATTGGGTACATGTATGTTTACAAGGGTTATGTCCTCTTGCTGGATCAATCCCTTTAGTTTTATGTAGTGGCCCTCTTTGTCTCTTTTCATGACCTGAGTTTCCAAGTCCATTTTGTCGGATAAAATTATTGCCACCACAGCTTTTTTTTTTTCATTTCCATTTCCATGGAATATTTTTCTTGATCCCTTTAATCTCATCTGGTGGAAATCTCTTGTTCTGAGATAGATCTCATATAGTCAGAATATATAATAGCTCCTTATTTATTGCCATTTTTTATTATGCTTGTGTTTTTCTCTCTCTATGTCTCCTTTTTAAAGGAGGCCCTTTAACATTTCTTGCAGTGCTGATTTGGTGGTAATGAGCTTTTAGCCTTTCTTTGTCTGTCTAGTTCTTTATTTGGCTTTCAATTTTAAATGATAGTCTTGCTGTGTGGAGTTATCTATATTGCATCTTTTTAACTTTTATCATGTTGACTATTTCCTGCCAGTCCCTTCTGGCCTGTAGTGTTTCTGTTGAGAAATCAACTGCAGTTCTAATGGGGTCTCACTTGTGTATAACTATCTCTCTTTTGCTGCCTTTAAAATTCTCTCTTTGTCTGTAAACTTTGCCATTTTAATCGTATTGTGTCTTAGTGTGGGTTTTTTGGGGGTTTATCTTGATTAGGATTCTCTGTGCTTCCTGAACTTGGTGACATTTTCCTTTACCAGGTTAGGGAAGTTTTCTGCCATTATTTCTTCACTTATATTGTCTGTCCTTTGCTCACACTCATCTCTTTCTGGCTTCCCTATGACATGGATGTTGTTATGCTTGATGTTGTCCCAAAGGCTCCTTAGACTTTCATCATTTATCTTAAGTCTCCTTTTTACATTCTCTTTGGGTGGATACTGTTATCTTTTCCACTAATTTGCTGATTCAGTCCTCTGCTTCATCTAAGCCACTATTGATTTCTTCAAGAATATTCTCAATTTCAGATATTGTAATCTTCCTTTCTGACTGGTTCTTATTTATGGCTTCTATGTCCTTTTTAGTGCTTACTATCTCTTTATTTAAACTCTCACTAAGATCACCCATTTTCTCCCTAAGGTCTTTGACCATCTTTATAGCCATTAATTTAAACTCTGCATCTGGTATTTGGCATGCTCACATTTCAGCTATATCTTTTAATTCTTTTTGTGGGAATTTCTGTTGTTCCTTTGCTTGGGACATTTTTCTTTGTTGCCCATTTTATCTCCATGTGTTCTATAAATGTGCTACGTCTGCTGCCCCTGCTTTGATGGTTTTATGATAAAGGTGTCTAGCTGGGGTCAGTTGCACAGTCCTTTAGAACACCTGAACTCCACAATCCAGGAGTGTTTCTTGTGGGTTCTGTGTCCCCTGTGTTGTAGTCAAGTCTGAAACACTGTTGCCTTTTTTGTGGGTAGAGTTATTCCTTCAGGCTGGGAGACTGTAAGGGAAACCCTCAACCTCCATGTGTGAGATGCTGTGCAGGGCCTGCCCCTGGATGTGGTGTTGATCCCAGCAGGGTCTGGAGCCTGCAGGAATCCCCATTTGGGTGTACTGATTGTGTAAGGTAATTGGTTTGTGCTTTGGTGTGAGTTGAAGCCTACCATTAGTTTTGTTGGTACTGGGTCCACTTAGGTGGGTTCAGATACAGGTCACTGTCAGATGTTGTGTGTCACTGGCCCTAGGCTACCTCTCTGTACCTACCAGGCTGCTCACTGTCTGTGTCTGTGTGTGTACTGGACCTGCATGTGCATGTGAGGAACCAGTCTGTGTAAAAGAATCAGCTTCTTCCTGCTTGGAGCTGGTGGCAGCTCTGTATAAGAGCTGAGGCTCCCTGAGGTTCACCTCTACCTTTCAGCCACTCTGCCACTGTCTGAGGTTACCTGGTCTTCCTACTGAGCCTGTTGATGAGGGACTGTAGGATAAACCGAGGCCTGTTGAGATAGAGCTGGCAGGTTTCCCACTTTGTTGGCCACACAGTCTGTAGGGCAGTTAGTGAGGGCAGAGTATCCCCTGCTCAAAGCCAACCTCTTCTGTCTCTGGTGGAGACTCTAGCACTTACTTCCTCAGGTGGGTTCACTGCTGATTCAGGATGAGTGCATTCAGCTTTTCTTTTTGCAGGAGTAAGCTCAGCAGCTCTGGACTTCAGGGGATAGATATATCAAAAGAATCTCCAGTTGAGGTTGGATCCAACCAGCCTGCAGGTGGGGACTAAGCTCTCTCTCTTGTTCTAAGACCTCAGTCCTGGAGGCTAAGCTCTGTCTAGTTCCCTGGCAATATCCTCCAATGGCCTCACATTTTGTTCCTGATCTGAGCTACTCTTCTACCCTCCCCCCAAGAAATGCACCCAGCAGGGGAGTCTGGGATCTGGCAGGGCTGATCTGCAGTGTATCCCCCTTGGTGGTGGTGCCTGCAAATCTGTAGGAGGGGAGCTGGCACTCCTTTACCTTCCCAGGGTAGTGTGGGCTGATACTTTGCTTTCCTGCAAAGTATCTGAGCAGCTCCACCCTTGTCTGTCTAATTCCCAGGCAGCAGACTTTCCAGAGGACACAGTTGGAAACTCTCTGCTTCATGCAGCATCCAGTTTCCCGAATGGAGCTGGCTGGGACCCCAAAACCCCTCATTGTGCAATTTTCTGATCTTTCTATGCAGCTGGTCTCAGTAGGAAAGGACCCACAGACCCAGAATCACTTGTCATGGCTGCAAAAATTAAGTGAAAAAAAAAAAATCCTAGGTCTGCTAGGTTCCTCTCTGTGGCAGTCATGGCAGGAGTGGCTCACAGTGGGGATGGGGTCCCACTCATACGTTCCAGAAGGGGGAAACTGGTCCTCTTCACCAAGCCATTCAGTCAGTTCTCTGTTTGGGTCTCCATCTTGCACCTCCCAAGAAACCAGAATGCTCTTGAGGATGCTGCTGTCTGCCTCCCCCAGAGGCCCCATTGTAGCAGTGGGTCTCTCTCACCATCTGAGCTGACACAGTGAACTACCTAGGTTGGCACTGAAGCAGCAGAAACACTTCACACTGAAGGTGTGCTCCCCAGTTCTCACAGGTGCGGTGAACTACACTGTTTCTTACTGCCGCAGACCCCACAGTCTCCTTTTCCCATCTGTGTTCCTGTGGGTTGGGGATCACTGGGTGTGATTATAGCCTCAAAATCTTAAGGAGAGGTAGCTCCACAGCTGTGATTTCTATGCTTTCTATCTGGTCTCTCAGCTGGCGCAGTGGCTGCACAGCGGATCCTTTCCCATCCACATTTCAGTTCCTCCTATCCAGCTCTATCCAGTACCCATGCCACACAACTGAGTCACTGTCTGGGTCTCCCCATAAAACCTCCCAATAAAATGAACTACCTCTCAGCATCACTGCTGGCTGCAGTCTGTAGGTGCCTCTGACAGACTCAGGCACAGCAGCCTGGTCTCTTCAGCAGTCTGAGCCCCTACCCTGAGCTCTCCATGTTGACACAGTATCAGTAGAAACTTGCATGCTGCAAGCATGTGACCTGAGTCTCACAGGCTCAGTGGATCCCCACTGATTTGCCCCAGCCAACAACAAGACAACAAGCAATCTCCTCTTCCCATCAATGTTGACTGAGTTGAGGAACCTTGCAGGGAATGAAGGGCCCCTAGAGGGGAAGGAGCTCCAAAGCTGCTATTTCTAACTGACCTCTCAGCTGCAATAGCAGCCATGCTTGGGGTCTTTGCCCTTCCACTTATAAACCCCTCTTGCCAGTCTTTATGAAGCATCTCTGTATTCCTTGGCTTTGCTGACCTTCATGTCAGCAAAGTTTCAGTTGATTGTGTAGGTTGATTGTTGGACGTTGAGCTGCAAATCCAGATTGGGAGCCCAAGCTAGTGGACTCAGCTGCCACCTACTCTGTGGCCATCCTCTGAACAGATCTTTCAGGGTGTTGTGAACATATCCTGTCTGATTGTTTTCTCAGATATTCTTTGGCTAGGTGCCTCCCCTTTATAGTCACCATTTTGTCTCCCACTGCATATGTGCTTAGTAAAAGGAATTCTCCCTTACTGTTTCCTCCATCCCCCTGCTAATCCAGTTAACTGCTGTTGGTTACCCGCCCCCCACCCCCCCGCCCCCTTGGCTGCAAAGTGATCTTTCCTGCCTAGTTGACTAGGCAGGATGTTCATTGTCAAGAGTGATGCTGGCTACTCCTGGGGGTGATTGTGAAACTGCTGTTTCCTGACTTCACCAGGCTTTTCCAGGGTCTGGCTCCCTTTCCTTTCATCAATAACTTTCTACTGGAACAGAACTACACACACACTCACACACACATAATGTTACATTTAGATATATGATGTAAATGAAAACTACATAAATTAGATTTAACAAGCACATTGTCTTTTATAGACACAGGAAATGAAATTGCACAGATCTGACTTGTGCTTGCCAAGAGTTTGCCTTACATCAGAGACAATGGGCACAGTTCTGTCAATAAGCAACTTGTCAGTGTTTTTCCACCTTATCTGTCAGATTTATCTATCCTCCTCCCATTGAGTGGACCAAGTAAGAAAGCAAAAAACAGGGATGGTAAGTGCTCATTCCTGAGCTGCTCCCTCTTAGCAAATGAAACAAATTTTGTTTTTGGTAGAAATGGCTAATTGCCTGTCCTAGCCACTTTCCCCTTCTGAATTTGTAAGCACATTCTTATTTTTTCCAGGCTGCAGTGTTAAAAAGTTGAATGCTAAGTTTCCCGTTTTGCTTTGTTAGCAGAGGTGGCTAATGAAATGCAGTGAAAGTCACACATTGAGTAAGTACCCTTTGCCTTCTTTCATTTTTTTGTCTTCCTGCTGCTTGGAATGTGAGCAAAGCATAGGGACTCTGGCAGCCATGTGGAAACCATGATGTATTTATGAGAATAAATTTACTACCATGAGAAGGAAGGCTGAGTCCTCCACGACTCCCATTCTCATATCAGCCCTGATCTCTACCTCAAGATGTCTTTCATGATGGAGAAAAATAATCCCTCATGTGTTTAAGCCATTTCAGTCAAACATATGTTGTTAGCAGCTAAACAATTAGTAAATGATGGGTTTCATTTATAGAAGTATGAGGGCAGAGAAGGTGGTATGTTTTTTCACAGGGTATAAGAAGGCACATGGCTTGTCCTTCTCAAGCTCCATCTGAAAGTTCTTGAACTCTCACTCTGCTACGTGGTGCCTATCACTTATCTCTGTACTCTCTTACCTGTTTAGAATATAGAAGAATGTAGAGTTTTTCAAGAACAGTTTATTCTTCTTTATACCCCAAAACTGCACCACCAAATTGATACATAATTCTATTTGGACATCAATGTTGACAATACTTTTATAACTCTAACTTAACACTGATTATGGACTATAATCATAAAGACAAGAGTTATGGGTTTAGGAGTCACCGTCAAATATACAGTTGATGAAGCCATGGGAGCTAATGAGATGCCTCAGAAAGAGTCAAGAAAAGTAGATCAGGGACCAAACCCAAAGGAATCCCAACTTTAAGTATGCCTCCTAAAGAAAAATATTTGGACTTCTGGCCAAGATGGAGGTGTAGCTGGACACGCCATGACTCTTCTCACAACCAAGATTAAGGACAACAAAAATATAGAACCAAAAAAAAAAAGAAAGAAAACCCAACCAGGACAGAGAGAAAATTGAATTGTGTGGGAGTCCCACAATGATTCACCCAGACTGGTAAGAGGGGTGGAATCATAGGCTGGTGGAGTCTTTGGCTGGCGGAGTCAGATCATGGCAGGATAAGCTGGTGGTAGTCCCGGGTGCACAGTCACTCCAGGCACATAGGCAGCGGCATTGCCAAACGCGGGGAGGCCAGGTGGGGCGCACAAGGCTGCGGACTGTGGACACACATGCAAGAACAGATAAACCAGGTGAAAATGGGCAACAAGACGGACTGAGCGACGCAGGGCCCCAGCTCTGGGAATTGAAGCCTAAAAGCACGCGTTGAAAATACTTGTAGGGGCTGAGGTGCCGGGAAGGAGTCCCAGCCTCACAGGAGAGTTCATTGGGGAGACCCACGGGGTCCTGGAGTGTGCACAGGCTCACCCACATGGAAATCAGCACCAGAAGGGCCCAATTTGATAGGGGAAAGAGGCTGAAGGGACTGGAATTCAGGAGACAGCCCGGAGCAAGCGCCATTGTTCCCTCTTAGACCCCACCCCCACATCCAGCATCACAACCCAGCGACTAGGCTGCTCCACCCTGGTGAATACCTAAGTCTCTGCCCCTCACTAGGTAACAGTCACGACCAGACAAAAACAACAACAACAAAAAAGAAACACAAAACCAAGAATGGCTCAAAAGGGAGAACAGACAGGGGACCTGGACCTAATTCACCTGAGTGACCAGGAGGTGGTCAGCCTATCGGATGCAGAGCTCATAGCACTGGTAGCCAGCCTATCAGAAGCACAGTTCAAAGCACTGGTGATTAGGAAGCTCACAGAATTAGTTGATTTTGGTCACAAATTAGATGAACAAATGGAGGCTACAATAAGTGAAATGAAGAAAAATGCACAGGGAACCAATAGTGATGGGGGTAAAACTGAGACTAAAATCAATGGAGTGAACCAGAAGGAAGAAAGAAACAAACAAACAGAAAAGAAGGAAGAAACAAGAATTCAAAAGAATGAGGAGAGGCTTAGAAACCTCCAAGACATCTTTAAATGTCCCAACATCTGAATTATAGGGGTACCAGAAGTGGAAGAGGAAGAGCAAGAAGTGGAAAACTTATTTGAACAAATAATAAAGGAGAACTTCCCCAATCTGGCAAAGGAAATAGACTTCTAGAAAGTCCAGGAAGCTCAGAGAGTCCCAAAGAAGGTGGACCCAAGGAAGAATACACCAAGGCACATCATCATTATATTAGCCAAGATTAAAATGAAGGAGAGAATTCTAGAAGCAGCAAGGGATAAAGGCAGTGTCACCTACAAAGGAGTTCCCATCAGACTGTCAGCTGATTTCTTAAAAGATACCTTACAGGCAAGAAGGGGCTGGAAAGAAGTATTTGAAGTCTTGAAAGGCAAGGACCTACATCCAAGATTGCTCTATCCAGCAAAGCTGTCATTTAGAATGGAAGGGAAGATAAAGTGCTTCTCAGATAAGGTCAAGTTAAAGGAGTTCATCATCACCAAGCCCTTATTATATGAAGTGTTAAAAAGGAATTATCTAAGAAAAAGAAGATAAAAAATATGACAGTAAAAAGACAGCAAACTCACAAATATTAACAACCTCACCTAAAACAAAAGCAAACTAAACGAACAACTAGACCAGGAGCAGGAACTCAGAAATGGAGACACATGGAGAGTTTGCAACAGGGGAATGGGAGGAGGAGAGAGGGAGAAAAGGTACAGAGAATAAGTAGCATTGACAGTGGGTAGAAAATAGACAGGGGGAGGGCAAGAATAGTGTGGGGAAAGTAGAAACTAAAGAACTTATGACACATGGACATGAACTAAAGGGGGAATGTGGGTGGGAGGGGCTGTGAAGAGTGGAAGGGAATGATGAGGGAGAAATGGGACAACTGTAATAGCATAATCAATAAAATATAATTTAAAAAAAGAAAAAAATTCCTTTGTTGAACATCAAAATGTCATGATGTCATGAAGTGACAGAATGGTGGCAGTGTGGCAGAGAGATTCACTTCAGGACATCTGACAGAGTAACCAATCATGTCTCTCAGCTACTGTAAAGCAGTAGTCCCAAAACCTGTTCCTATTTGTTGACCCCTGAGAACCAGCAACTCCTCATCTCCAACCTAGAATGATATGCAGTGTGACTTATCCTTCGTTTGTGAGAGAGGTGAAGGTTTTTGGAATTTTTAAAATGTTGTCTTTTCTGTCAGAACAATACATGGCTTTTATCTGGCTGTTGCAAGAGCCAGACAAGGTACCATGAGTTTTTATCATTCCTGATCTTCAGTGACAAAAGGATCTTCCCAAAAGATCCAAGCCACTGTTTCAACAAGTCAGATTTACGCATTCACCTCTACACTCCAATACCAACATGGAATGAATGTAAGGGAAGTTTCCTGGGCTGTAATGCATTTGCTTCATCATATTTCCTTTCTACTCATATGCTTATTGTTCTGATTTATTCCTATCTCCTACTCATGTATACTGATAGCAGTTGTTTTTTTTTCTTTATCCATGTCAAAGAATATCTACTGTTATCCTTCCTCACTCTTGCTCACTCCTCATATCCCAAGATCCCCATGTGCCTAGACACGGACAGTTCCTGGGGGGCTGACTGAACCTAGAGACTAACTAGCAGTGGTTCAGTATGGCATTAACACAATTCCAATAAGTCATATATGGAAGGCACCTCACATACTTCCCAAGTGTGTAATGAATGCTCAGTGAATGTTAAACATCATTATCACAATCTAGGTGTAATCCAAGTATTAGACTTTTCCGCCTTCTTCACAGACCTCGTCTTATCATATTTGGAGAAAATGAGGTTTGTCTCTTATCTCCTTCTTAGTCAGTTCCCTGATGCAGGTGCCTCTTTGGCTGCTTTCTGCCCCATCTCTGTATGTCTTGCTTCTGACCATGACCGGAAACCTACCTTTCTTCTCAATGTGATATTGCTCCTTCCATGTGCGTGTCAGCAGAGCAATAAATGTGAGGAAGCCCTTACTTCTCTTTGCTTCCTTGTTTCTTGTACCAAGACACACTTTGAACCTATCCAATCTTAAGGAAGAATTGGAGAAATATAAGTGAAGCAAAATATAGATTCAGAACTTTATATGACCCTCCCCATGTCTAAAAGTATCAAATACTTAAAACGGGAGGTCTCCTCAAGGACACCCCAATTACAGCCTCTGCTCAGTGAGCCTTTGCTCAGTTCTTCTGACCATGACATGGGTGTGCATCTCCACCTCTCCACAAGCGTGGGTGTTACCCTAAGTTCCCCGCCCTGCCTACACTTAGGGCAGTCTATGAGCATGTATTCCTCAAAATCGGATCTATTTAATGTCGACTGGCAGCATCTTCAGCAGAGTAAGTAGTTCAGGGTCGTCGTTGTCATTTGACATCTGGATCCCTTCCAAGTCTCTCTCCCTGCACTCTCTGCACTGTGTGGGGAGTGTAATATGACTCCTTTTTATTCTTGATTCTTTAATAGTTAACTGTAACACACACACATAAACACACACCAAACATATTCTTAGAGACAATAAAGTCTAAATTTACTTTAAAGAATAGAAGAATTTTCCTAAATTCCCCACGGTGTACAGTGTTTCCAGAGCAGGGTAGAGGTAGCAGTTAACAAAATCATGTGTATTCATAGAGTTTCTCCTTTGTTTTTCTTTTTCTTTTGGCCCTAGCATCCAAAGTCCAAAAATTTGGCTCAATTACAAGATCACCTACCCAAGGTTACTATACCAAGTCCTAAACATTCTAAAACTTGAAAATGAAATATTTTAGTTTTGATTTATCTTTACATGTCAAACCATATAAGGAACTCTTGGTGTAAGGCCTTCTCTTGCATGTACATATATGTATATGAAAGATATGTATATGTAAATGAAAGATATGCTTTATGATCTTCCTAGCCAAGCAATCTTTCTAGGAACTTAGACTATCTCACCTATGGCCCAAGGTACCTACATTTGCTCTGTGATAAGGCTGCACCCATAACTGAAGAAACAATAAATTCACTCTCCTGGATCCTCATACCACTACCTGTTCCATCTCCCAGCCAAAAATTTTGCTTGGACAAAACCATTTAGCCTAACAAGAAAGGGATTGAAAGCATGGGACCTCATCGGATTCATCTGTTGGGCCTAGTATAGAGTCCAGTAAACAATGGGCTCATAATGGGTGCTAAATCACGTGCAATGAACCAACGTAAGTAGCACAAAATAGCATAATTCTCAAGAACAGTGTAAGCAAGTGACTTTCAATTTTATTTTAAAGTGAAGAGATACTTGAGAAAGAAGACTGAAATTCCTTTACATGTCGACAAAAAGATACTTGAGCACAATGCCTCCCAGTAATTGACTGATACAAATAGCACCACCGGAAAAGCATTCCTTCTAATATTTTCTCCAGGGTGAGCTGAACACTCTTGTTCCTCAGCTGTAGGTTAAACATGGGAACCACTCTGGTATAGAAGACTGAGGCACATTCATCCTGGTCCATAGTTCCTGGAAAAGAGGT
This sequence comes from Anoura caudifer, assembly GCA_004027475.1. Taxonomy (NCBI): domain Eukaryota; kingdom Metazoa; phylum Chordata; class Mammalia; order Chiroptera; family Phyllostomidae; genus Anoura; species Anoura caudifer. Next base: position 71,880 of record PVKU01005328.1, on the reverse strand, counting down.
TGCTAAATAGGTGAATGCCCTGATCCCCAGAACAGAGCAAGAGGGAGTATGTACAGCCATGTGTGCTAAAGACCCTGGACCTGACTTCAGCAGAAGGAACATGGAGGATCTTGGAGAGAATCAAAGCATGAGAGATCAAGATGCTGATGCTAGATGCTGTGATGATCCCTCCAACAACACCAAAAAGCACCAGCCTGTGGCATAGGAGCTGGTGGGGCAGAGCTGGACAAGGGGAGAACTTGACATAGATAATGGTCAATGATGTCAGAACCACAAAGGGTCATCCCAGCATGCCTCCAGTGTGGGCCATGACCCTAGCAAACCCGAGCACACAAGGACCAGACATTAGCGGAGCGTAGACCTGGGGGACATGGTGACCGGGTACAGCAGAGGAGTGCAGAGAGCCATGTAGCAATCATAGGCCATTGATACCAGCACATAGTACCCCAAATTGGCATAAAAATAGATGAAGAATAGTTGTCATGCATACCACATAAGAGATGACACTTTCTGACACAAAGCAATTCATCATTTTAGGGGTGAAACCACAAGAAAAACAGATCTGTACAGACAAGTTAACGAGGAAAAATTACACTGGAGTGTGAAGGCTAGAATTCAGCCCAATTAAGCTGATCAAGCAAATAATGAGAAAACCTAGATACTTGCCTAAAATAGGAGGAAGGGGGATGAGGCGAGGGGAATTGCTGCTGGACAGGAAATGGGCTGGAGCACACCTTCCTCAGGTCGGCCTCTCGAATGTGTAGTGTGGGCTCTCAGCTCCATGTGGTACATAAGTGACATCCTAAGAAAATTGAAATTACAAAAAGGAATCACCTGGAAGAGAAACATTTTGAGACGAATGAAAATAGAGGGCCCATATCAGTAGTACCACATTCAAATAATTCTAAAATGAGTTACTCAGGTAGAAGGGAAAGAATTCCAGAGGGAAGCTTAGAACTCTAGGAGGAAAGAGAGGGTAAATATGAGGACATTTCTGAACAGAATGGTAAAAGTACTTTCTTGATATATATCAAGAAAAGAAGTAAATAGAATTAAAGTGATCTGTTTCTTATGCACTTATCAGAAAATAGGGAAAATATTATGAAACTCTAAGTTGAGAGCTCTTCTTGTGATACCTGGACAGTTAAAGCTGAAGAAACCCATGCAGCGCAGAGTGCTTGCCCACCACCCTGGAATTACCCTGGGGTCACAGCAGTCTGTGATATCTGACACTCTTTTTGGAGGCACTGGTTCTTTATGTTCAATTTTCAGTATCCAAACAGTCGCACTATTGGTTTTTCTTTCTCTCTATCAGCCCCCAAAGAGATCGCACCAAAGGACAGCACAGTTTAAGCCAATAAGCTGCAGGATGCACACCTAACCAACCTCACAGAAACTTCACCAGGAAAAAAGGGGGTATTGGTTAGGAAAGAAAACTTCTAAATGTCAGCCCATTGCCAGCCCAAAGACTGTAGAGAGCTCTCACAGCTGGGGTGGGTGGCGGTGGGTGGGGGTGGTGGTGACGGTGTGCCCAGCAGGGACACTAGGCAGGGGAGGGGAAAGGTAGGCCTGAAGGACCCAAACATGCTAAATAAAGGTGATGGATCTAGCCTGGAATAAAACAAAATTCAAGAAATTGGTGCAGATGATCTGTGAATATTCCGTGTTACAGGAGAAATAATTGAGAATTAAACACAACGAAAGCTGAATTACAGATGGTGGAAACAAATGAACGTACCCGAATGTGATGACGGTGATCCTGCCAAGTGGCCGAAAGCTTTGTTGGGATTCTTGTGGCAAGTTGCTCAGAACACCACTTTCAGGACGAGACTGAACTGGAGTCTTACTCTGACAATAGCTGTAAGATGCTTGGAGAAGTACATGTGGGTTCTGTGGAGATGCTCCAACAGGGCAAACTAGTGTTTATTCTCATAGCTTGTGGATGGTAACCTTACTTGCAGCTGCAGAGCTAGAAGCTTGGAAGATGAACATTCATTCAACAAATATAAGTGCCTGTATTGTATCTTCTCAAGAGGAAACTTTCAGCCTCTGAGCAGTAAGGCTCTCTGAAAAACCAGTTTAGGAGAGACAGGCAGGAAAAGAGTTTGAGAGGAAGTTCTTATCTATAGACAGTTATAGGGCTAGAGTGGCGAAAATGAGATGAAAGCCTTCTGTCAAATGCAAAGCTCCAGATTGACCTGGCTCTCCTGAGGAAAGAAAGTAAGTGTTGAAATCCTGGAGAAGGTGCATTATTAGTTTTGTTTATTTTCGGTCTTGGGTTCCTCCCAGTGCAGTTCACTCTCCCCACAGCTGTGGCCAACGTATGATCCTTGCCATTTCTTGCCTCCATTATTGCAATATTTGTAGCTGCCTGTTTTTCTGAAGTCGAATCCATCCTCCAGCCTAAGAGAGAGGCGTGGGAGGTCAACAACATGGATTGGTGTCTATGACTTTCTGGGTCCTTTCACAGGTATCACTAACTTAATTAAAAAAAAAAAAAAACCCCAACAGTTTGATTTAGGTACTACGTGACTTCCTAATTTGCATATGAAAATAATTTCAGTTGGTGTTTGCTATGGTCTGATGATGGTGACCATCATCATCATATGATTATTTTCATATTTTGCATATGAAAACAATTTCAGTTGGTGTTTGCTATGATGGTGATCCCCAAAATTCAGATGTTTGAAATATAATCCCCAAAATGATAATATTAGGAAGTGGAGCCTCTGAGAGGCAATTCGATCATAAGGGGAGAGCCCTTATACTGGAATAAGTGCTCTTATAAAAGAATCCCCAAGGAGCTAGCTCACCCCTTATGCCACGGAGGTTCCAATGAGGAGACAGCCATTACTGAGGAAGTGGGTCCGTACCAGACACCAAATCTTCCAGCACCTTGATCTCAGGCCTTCCGGCCTCCAGACTATGAGACATACATTTCTGTTATTTACAAGTACTCCAGGTTATGGCATTTTGTTACAGCAGCCTGAACAAACCAAGTCAGCGTTCTGCCAAACGGAGACTTGGAGGTCAGGGTCCAAGTACAAGCAGTTTATCTGAGAAGCACTGAGAACCCTGTCCTGGGAGTAGAGAGTCAGCCAAGATGAGTGCACTATCAAGCCAGCTACCAGCTTCATCTGCGGGAATCACTGGGAGACAGTATAAAATATGTGATTCAGAGATGTTATGCTAGGTGAAATAAGCCAGCCAGAGACAGACAAGGACCGTATTATGATTTCACTTATATGTGGAATCTAAAGAATAAAATAAACTAACAAACAAAATAGAAACAGACTCTGGATACAGTGAACAGACTGACAGCTGTCAGAGGGTAGCAGGGTTTGGGGGGGTGGGTGAAAATGTGAAGGAATTAAGCAAAGAAAAAAACTCTCACAGATAACAGTCTAGATATATTATTCTTGGCTGGTATTTTTTCTTTCTCAGTAGTTTGAACATTTGGTTCTACTCTCTTGTAGCTTTTCGGGTTTCTGCTGCGAAGTCTGCAGATAATTTAGTGGGTTTTCCCTTGCAGGTTACTGTTGTCTTTTCCCTGGCTGCCTTGAGATTACTCTCTCTGTCAATTAGTTTGGACAGTTTTAATGCAATATGCTTTGGAGAGGCCTTTTGGCATTGAGGTAATAGGTGTTCTGTCTGCTTCTTTGGTTTGAGGATCATGCTCTCCCCATGGGTTTGAGAAGCCGTCACCAATTATTGAACAGCCTCTCCACTCCCTTGTCCCTCTCTTTGTCTGGTGTGCCTGTTGCTCCTGCATTGCTCTTTCTGAGGGACTCAGGTAGCAGTTCTCCAGAGGTCTTTTATTCTATTTCTCACATGCAAGTCTTGCTCTTCTTCCCTCTGGGTCATTTCTAGATTTCTCTCTTCGATACCACTAGTCCTTCCCTCCATCTGGTCAGCTCACCAGTTTGTTCTTTATCTCTTTTAATTGAGTTCTTCATCTCCAGAATTTCAACTTGGTTTTTTCAAAGTTTCAATCTCTTTGGTAAAGTACTTTGTTTTGTTTGTTGATTTTGTTTCTAAGTTTATTAAACTGCCTATCTGTCTTTTCTTGTATCTAGTTGAATGTTTTAAGAACTGCAATCTTGAGTTCTCCATCACTTAAGTCACACATTTCCATGTATTTCAGTTTGTTTTCTAGAGATTTTTAATTTTCTTCCTGAACTGCCTTATTACTTTGGTTATTTATGGTATATGACAGATTCTTTCTCTAGCTAGGCATCTAAGGCATCAGTGACACTTCATAAGAAGTCTTTTATTATTTTCCTGTAGATGGCGCTGAATCACAAGGTTTTTTCTTTTTTAGCTCTTGCACTGCTCCGGCTCTTCAGATCTTTGCAAGGAGGAGGAAAAAGGCCTGTGTTCCCTGGGAAGGTGAGCATCTCCTCCGTGTTCAGGTTGCCGGGGCTTCAGAGGGCCAGCTTCATGGAGAAATGCTGTGGGAAATGGGGTTCCAAATCCGTGACAGCCCGGTGCTGTCTCCTGTGAACAGACGCTGCTGGCTGAGCTGCTGTGATGACCCAGCACACGGGGAGCTGGGGGCAGCTGGCTGCTGCCTATGTCCCTTTGTCATCCCGGTGATGGTGACTGACAGACCTCTGTGGCCTCACCTGGGTCTCTCCACTTCGCCCTAAGATTAGTCACAGGGTACGCCTGTCACTTCTGGGAAAAAAAAAGTTTTCTTGTAGTATCTGTTTCCGGGTCTGCAGATAACGTGTTCTGCAGATGAAGGGCTCCCATGTGTCAAGGGAAACCCTTTTCCAGGTTGGGAACCTCGCTTCCTCCTGTAACAGGGTGCAGCCAAGAGGCGGGGCTCAAATAGGGATTTGGAATGGGTTCCAGAACTCAAGGTGTCCAGGAAATATTAGAAAGATATATAGGATGTCCTCACCCCCCACCCCACAGGTGTGAGTTGGGGGATGAGACACATGGAGCAGGAACATGCGAAACTATTCTGTACAGCAACAGCTTTGCAACTAACCTCTGGCATGGTCATTTAACATATCTATAACCTTTAACTGGTTTCATAGATATGTTAAATAGCTGTGGCCATGCTTCGAACCAGGGGGATGGAAGTGACTTTCACCCAAGATGTAACTGGGGGGCAGCTCCCCCTGGTTACAGTGCCTGCATGAGAGCTTGGAGAAGATTGGCCCTATGACATGGGGACACACCTGCCCAGACTTACATGGCAGCACAGTAAACCTGGAAGAATACAGGAATGCTGGCAGGTGTAACTGATTGTAGAAGGAGTTGGAAATGGGGCTGCAGAGGAAGATTGGTGCAGGGATTTAAACCCAGGGACGGCAGGCATAGGAGAGAGAACCATGTGGCTTTGGCAGAGTGGGGACCCTGCCGCTTTGGGGTGCTCCCTTTTGCCACATAGCTTAGGAAGGAGGAGAGACTTTGCCTGGAAGAAAAGGGGTGAAAGGACTCTTGCTCATGGACCATGAGAAGGTGCCACATGGCTTTGGATTAACTGGAGATCCTGGCGGCGACACAGCTGATGGTGCCGGGAGCCTGAATCATGGACTTCTACTTCTTTCCCTGAGATATGGTACCCCAGACTAGTGCAGAGGGAGAAGGAAGGGCTGTGTGCATCTGTGGGTATACTAAAAGACTTTAGTATTTTAATGAAGACATTAAGTCACTACTCTAAGTCTGTATAGCTTTAAATAAATATTTCCTTTCCTTTTCACAAATCTCTGGTGGTGGGCATAGTGAACCTAGTGGACGGTCCTTTCAGTAATAGTATATCGTACCTCCCTCCTTAGGTCTGTTGTGTAACATTCTCAGGCCTCTAGGGTGGCGTTTGTTCCTTGCCTCTTCTAGCTTCTTATGGTGGTTGCCCTGGTGCTCCTGGGCATGTGCCCTCCATCTTCCCATGACCTTCTCTCCCGTGTGTCTGTCTTCTGTGTTTAGTTTCCCTTGACTTCCTTAAGGATGTATATGACTATATGTAGGGCTCAGGCAGATAATTCAAGATAATTTCTTCCCCTCGGGATTCTTAACTTAATTAATTCTGTTTGTCATATAAGGTAATAATCACTCTTTTGCAGAGAAGGTCAGGTTTACAGATTCCAGGGATTAGGAGTGAGTGCATCTTTGTGGCCACCCTTCAGCCTGCTCCAGGGCCAAGGGTGTGTCACCTGGACAGACGTGTGGCTCAGATTGCTTTAGAAGAGGAAACGTGCATTTGGTTATACAAAGTCCATGTGTTCGTCAGAAAAAAAGTTCTACTTTATATTTACTTTCTCTGTTGGGTGAGACTCCCTAGTTCTGTTTCATGAGGCTACTAGAAACAATGAAGCATTTCCAAACCAGGTCCTGCAAGTAAAAATACAGTTCACTTTGCCTAGTGTTTACCTGACAGCACAATCACAGCCTGTCTACTGGCTTCCGTTCTGGGTTTAGCAAGATCCCCACTCATTCCTGAGCCTTGGACCAACATGGCCTCCTATTGTCTATAAAGCCTAGAACTAGACACAAACCTTTTTATTTTCTCTTTTTGAGATCTAAGTAATGAGAAATTAAGAAACTCAGAGTAGTTATAAATGCTGATAGGGTTTGAAACAAAGGTATTATCCTAGCTCTTGGACGGCGGGGTTGATGATGCGTGATCTCTCCTGGTGGCACAGATGAAGGAAGGCAGGTCTGCAGTTGAGGGAAATCCTGGAGAGAGAATGCCAGGTCTGAGTCTTCAATGATGTTAATAACAAAACCACAGCTAATATTTACCACGTGCTCACCAGGCACTGTGCTGAGTATTTAAATATGTTTTCTCATTTCATCGTCACCATAGCCTCCTGAGGAAGCTTTAATTAATGCTATTTCAGTGGAAGAAACTGAGTCTTAGTAATAATAAATAACTTGTCCAAGCTCACAATGATAGTATGTGGTCGAACTGGGATTCAAATCCAGAATCGAATTTGGCCCATGTGCATGCTCTATTCTGAGTGTAGACATTTCAGCCAGAGAGAGCCAGAGTGTAAGCCTGGAGGCAGCAAATAGTAAAACTATGAAGTGTTTGCTGAGTATTTCCTGTGCCAGAAACTCTTCTATTTGCTTTATGTGAAGCAAAAACTTCAGCTCATCTTCACTTGAGCCCTGCGCCCTTCCCACAGCCACAGGGAGGGAAATGCGCTGCTGTGCAGGGGCAGGAGCCCCCACCTCCAAGGGGGGGTGCCCCTGAGGTCAGATGTCCCCCTTTTATTCCCTGAACCTGTCACCAAGCAGCTTGGTGTGACATGTTGGTTGGAAGACCAGGACTTGCAGCTGATGCCCTGGCTTGAATTCCAAGTTTACCGCAATCTCATTGCCTCACCTTCATCTGGAAAGTGGGGACGATAGCATCACCCACCTCATAGGGCAGATGCATGGGAACTGCTCAGGAGAGTGCTTGGCATATAGTAAGAGTAAACTGAGTATTGGCCGTTGATTTTAACCTCTGCTGTAATGTAAGCCAGTCTTTACTCTCCCTGGCCTTCACTTTCATCATCTATATTATGGAGACACCAGCAGAAAATCTCTCAGGATTGTTGTGAGAATTAAGAGGAGCAAGAACATAACGTCTGGTACATGTGAACATGTTTCTTCCTCTCACGTCACCTGTGAAGATGCTGACCTTAGGCACACCTGCCCATTTCCCTTGTGCACCCACATCAGTGAGGACTTCCTTTGGCGGATCCGAATCTGTCACACCTTTGTCAGGGATGTTTTCTTCTGACCTTTCTTTAGCAATTGGAGCATAGGTGGTCTTGCCACACGCTGGTGCTGAACTTCCGGTGTGAGAGACAACCTCCTACGTTAAAGGCATCTGTTCGAATTTCACTTCAGTGATCTGCCTCAGCCATATTTTAAACACAGTTGTGGGTGGAGCCTATCCTTCCAGGTGTACCTGCCCCAGTCTCTGGGGATGCCTCATCTCCTATTTCCAAGTATCTGTGCCCCCAGCCCTGGTCCCTGTGCCCTGGAAGGTACTGCCTGTTGAGCAGGAGCTCTGACCCTGAAGGGCTCCCTATGGCTGCAGTAGAGCAGAAGGGCCATGGTCTCCTGACCCTTTGGGTGAGGATGCTAGAGACAGAGCCTGGTGAGGGTGTTGTATGAGGTGCTTCTGGGATGCTGATCACTGCTCAGTGAAAAACCTTATGGCCTTCTGAGAGATTCAGCCTGATAAGTGGTCTCTCCTGTCCAGGACCCCTGTTCTTCCTGTTGTATCCACTGCTCAGGTCAGGCCAATATTAAACACGCCTGTGAATGGTGCCAGGGGACCATTTACTCCATCTCCCTGACTCGTCAAGTATAAGCATGAACTTCTGTTTGGTGGGTTTTAGCTCCATCTTCCTGGTTTGGAGGCATTCTCTGGTATCATGCCTAATATTTCCTGCTGCCGTGAAAGTTTGCCTATCACAACTATTTCTTTTAAAAGTTTTTTATTGAATTTATTGGGGTGACATTGGTTAATAAAATTATGTATGTTTCAAGGGTACAATTCTATAACACATCATCTTTATTTTATATCGTGTGTCCACCGTTCAAAGTCAAATCTCTTTCTGTCACTATTTTTCCACATTTGCCCTCCTTTATCTTCCCCCACACCCCTTTCCCACTTTTAAAAAAAGATATTATCTATTTAATTTTAGAGGGAGAAAGAGAGGGAGAGAAACCTCCATGTGTGGTTGCCTCTCACACACCCCCTCCTGGGGACCTGGCCTGCAACCCAGGCACGTGTCCTGACTGGGAATGAAACTGGTGACCCTTTGCTTTGCAGGCTGGTGCTCAATCAATCCACTGAAGCCACACTGGCTGGGGCACCTTTCCCTCTTGTAATAACCATACTGTTTTCTGTCTATGAGGGTTTTTTTAAATCCCTTCACCTTAATCAGCTAGCTCCCAACCCCCTTCCCCTCTGATAGCTCTCAGTCTGTTTTTTTTATATCAATGAGTCTGTTTCTATTTTGCTTATTTGTTTATTTTGTTCATTAGATTCTACATATAAGTGTTTTTGTTTTTTTCTGACTGGATTATTTCACTTAGCTTCATACTCTCCAGGCCTACCCATGCTGTCACAAAAGGTAAGATTTCCCTCTGTTTTACAGCTAAGTCATATTCCACTGTGTAAATGGACCACAGCTTTTCATCCACTCATCTACTGGTGGGCACTTGAGCTGCTTCCAAATCTTGACTATTGTGAATAACACTGCAACATAGATGTGTGTATATTTTTTCAAATCAGTGTTTCTGGTTTCTTCAGATATATCCCCATAGGTAGAATTGCTGGGTCATAAGGCAGTTTCATTTTTAATTTTTTGAGGTGTCTCTATACTGCTCTCCACAGTAGCTGCACCCGTCTGCATTCCCACCAACAGGGCACGAAGGTTCCCTTTTCTCCACTTTCTCACCAGCATTTGTTGTTTGGGTATTAATTGCCTTATCAGTTGTATCATGGGCAAATATGTTCTTCCATTCAGTGGGTTGTATTTTCATTTTCTTAGTGGTTTCCTTTGCTGTGCAAAAACTTTTTAGTTTTTATTTCCCTCTCACCTCTCTTTCTCTCCTTTTTTATCCTATTTTCCTTCTCTTTTTTAAATCTCCCTCAACTTTTCTCCATGGCTCTCTCACATTCTTGCTCTCTCTTCTCCCTTGTCCCTCACTACATACAGAGAGTCTTGCTGCTTGTGTTTCTGTTACTGAATTCTACACCTCTGTGTTTAAAGAGAACTTCAGCAAGAAGATCCAAGAATGTTTGAACACTTCAAATATATCAGGTTAGGAAGAAAAAGTCAAGAGGTTGTTTCTGTAAAGACCTTTTGAATTTCCCAGGTTGGCAGAATTATTTCTCTGTGAAATGATAATGGATATGTCTGAAAGGCAGAAGGAGAGAGATTCGGATCATTTCCATTAACCCCCATCAATCAGCATCCCTGGGGTGGAGTGGGCTGTGTCTCTGGTGGTTTTCTGGGTTACCATGACCTTTCTCTTACTTGAAAGTGTTCCATCATTTTGGGAATGAAAAAGAATGTAAGTGCTAACATACAATCTTCTTGTTACCACTTAAGGATACCCACTGCTATTTGACCCTTCTTGGGGGCCAGCATCCAAGATGACCCCTACGATTCTTCTCTCCCAGTACTCATGCCCTTGTATGGTCCTTGCTCACATTAAACAGGACTCAGATTTATGGCTAATAAAATACTGCAGAGATGACTTAACTTGGCATTTCTCCAGGATGACTCCCTTGGGGAAGCCAGCCTCCTTGTCCCGAGGACAGTAAAGCAGCCTGTGGAGAGACCATGGGGAAGGAACACACCCTCCAGCACTACCTTGTTAGCCATGTGAGTGAGTCATCTTGGAATTGGACTCCTCAGCTGCAGTCAGACCCCAGAGGCCCCTTGCTACATATCAGAGACCAACCCAGAGTCTCAGGAAGTTAAATATTCTTATGATTACAAAATCCAATACCTTTCTCATACACAGGTGTGGATTCTGGAGATGCAAAACATTTACTCAAGTCTCTCAGTGGCAGAGTAAAAATGTCCTAAATTTTAGTCCAGGACCCTCACCACACCCTGTTAGGTATTTTTCTATAATAAAGAGGGTATTTATTAATTCATTCAACATATATTTATTGAACACCTATTATGTACCAGGCACTGTGGTAGGCACCTGAGTTTTTAAGGACCAGCAAAGCAGAAATAGTCCCTGCCATGATGGGACTTGGAGTCTAGTGGCAGATGCAAACTGTAACTAAGCAAATTAAAATATAATTGCTAACTGTGGAAGTGTTGTGAGAGAAAAATGCAGGAAAGCTATTTTGAGTATGGAGGTAAGGATAAGTTCTTTGAGAAGGTGATACTCATCTGCATGTTGAATGGTGGGAAGAAGGCATCCAAGAAGAGGATGTAATAAAGAGTGTTTGCATTCCTGGGGGAGGGAAGAGCATGTGTAAAGAATGGAAGTCAGAGAACTGTGGATTATCAGGAAACTGAATGATGGTTACTACAACTGGAAAGTGGTGACCTATGAGAGAGAGAGAGAGAGAGAGAGAGAGAGAGAGAGAGAGATATGAAAAAGGAGAATAGGAGGAAGTAGAGATTTAGTCAAGAAATTGGCTCATGTATCATGTAATTGGGGGGCTGGTAAGTCCAACATTTGTAGGGCAGGGCCCCAGGCTGAAAACTTAGCCAAGAACTAATGCTTTAGTCTTGAAGCAGAACTTTTTTTTTTTTTTTTAATCTCCAGGAAGCTTCAGTTTTTGCCCTTAAGGTCTTTTAGCTGACTGGATGAGGTGCACCCACATCATCAAGGGTAATCTCCTTACTTAAAGTCAACTGATTACAGATGTGAACTGCATCTACAAAACACCTTCACAGCCATGCCTATGTTGGTATTGGTTACTGTAGCCCAGTTAAATTGGCATATAAAGCTAACTTTCAAATCCAGCTATGGAGTTTGGACTTCATTTGAAGGGCAATAAGCTACTTATTTGTATTAAGCAGAAAAGTGATGTGATCTAATGATGGTTTTAAAGACTCATCTGGTATTTGAGTGGCAGTTAGAGTGGAAGAATGCAGAACAGTTGGAAGATTTCTGTAAGATCTTTGCATTACATCTAAGGTAGAGATGATTATGGCTTAGAAATGGAGGAATTTAAGACATGTTTTGGAGGTAAAATTGACAGGTGATAGATTTCAAATAAGGAAAAGGGAGGCATCAAGAGTCTTATACATGTATGACTCAAGGAACTGGTTGAATAATAATGTCATTTAGTGAGAGAACAAAGATTACATGAGAACAGGTTGATGAGAGAAGGAGGGCACCTGGAACAACTTCAGTTTGGGAGTCCAGTGAGCTCCTTAAGAAAAGCTGTCAGGTGGATAGTTCGCTGCTTAGAGGAGAGGTGGACTGAGGGTGTGGGTCTGGGTCTGGGTCTTGTTGACATGTGGGTGGTCTGCCTGCCACAGTGGGGCAAGCTCACCTCAGGAGAGAGATGGTGTGAGAGTGCCTGCTGTGGCTGTCCTCCCTGGAATATTTTATGGGGCCCAACCTGTCATTAGAGAACTTTGGGTCTCCTGTGTCCTTCAAACAGGATTTGGACGGTTTTGTTGTGCTGCTACTGGTCTCCGCTCTGGAGACCCCACCTGGCTGGGGATAGGCTGACCTAGTTTGACCTTCCAATTGACAGAAGGACAATGAGACAGAATACACAGCAGGAGACTATGGGTTATCCATGCTAATGACCTGTGTCTGGCTCCAACATTATTGTATGTAAAGGGAAAATTATCTTCCAGGGTAGCTTGGCACTTGGATATCTTAATCACATTTGTGTATCATGTTATCTTCAGATCAGAGCAAGTTACACTTTTGATTTAAAAATTCCTCACTGTCTGATTAATTTGCATAGTGTTGTGGAGCCAGAAGAATCTCATCTCCCATCTCCTTCAGGTGTAGGACATCTCTGGTGGCACACGGTGGACATGCATCCTCAGTGCTCTTTACTCTGGTGCCCAAATCTTTGAGCTTGTGCAAAAGGTGCTTGCAAGGTTTACTCCTCCCAGACCCTACACACAGCACACCACCCTGCCCTTCACCTACAGTCTTACATGTTATAACATTAAAACCATCTGATTCTGTTGTGAGTTTCTTATTAACTACAGTCATTATGGGCCAATGTGGCCACAGCAATTTTTAAATAAACCTATTGTTTTTCTGCTGCTTACCTTTTAGATCTTCACATATTCAACAACACACAGTTAATTAGAACTAAAATTATTTAATTTAACACATCAAGTAAAATCAACAAACATAATGAATCAATTTCTATAGCTGGAGCAAGGCTGTGTCCTTCAGTCTCTTTGTAATAATGACATTGTTGTATATGGTCTCTTCCTTCACACTCAGGAAGATCCAGTGCACATAGTCAAAAAGTGAAATATTAAAAACTGAAATGCTCTGTTTCTCTTACATAATACCTAGGTTTATGCATGATTTAGTTTGATGTTTAATATTTCAGAACCCCTACCTCTTTGTCCATAAACTAAGGCAGTTGGCTTGAATCCATGGCTCCTATCCAGCATTATCCCTAAGAACTCCCTGCTGTACTTGGTAAATGCACCTTTGCCCTGGAACCAGAACTTTGAATTTTGTGAGATTTGAGTAGGCCCTGGGCACATGTAAATATAAACGTACATTTATAAATTTCTACAGGCAATTCTGATGCTTACCTAGGGTGAAAACATTAGCCTAGATCTGTGGTTTTCAATTCTGACTCCACATCAGACTCTGAGAAATTTTTAAAAATGTCAATTTGAAGGTCTCACCACAGACTAATTAAGTTGAAATCTCTGAAAAGACCCATCCATATGTTCATATTTTTAAAATTGCCATAGGTAATTCTGATGTGTAGTTATGGTTGAGAACTAGTGGTCAAGATGTTGCTATTGTCCTTACAGCAGATAAATACTGAAGCAGAAATAAGCATTCAGAAAATTGTGTAACAACTGGACATTGCTGCTCCACTCAAGTGATCAGGGCACTTTTCTTCTTGTATTGTTTATTGTTTTTCAAATATTTCTTTCTATTTTGTTTTATTTTGGTTTGATTCTACACTATTGGCTTTAAGGATGGAGGATTAGGCAGGAATCAGGGAAAAAGGCAGCCACAAGAAGCTAGAAAAGAGAAGAAAACAGATTCTTCTCCAGAGTCTCCAAAAGGACACTAGCCTTTCTGATGCCTGGATTTTAGCTCAGCAAGACCCCTTTCTGATTTGTGGCCTCCACAACTGTATGATAATACATTTATGTTGTTTGAAGCCTCTGAGCTTGCAGTAATTTGTTATAGCAGCCTTGGTGAAATTTATATGTCACATTTATCACCCCACATAGTTACCTTCCTTGTGGTAAAAACATTTAAAGATGTATTCTCTGAACAAATTTCTAGTATATAATACAGTATGATTAAATATAGTCACCATGCTGTACCTGAGAGCCCAAGGACATTTTCATTTTATACTGAAAGTTTGGACCCTTTGGCCAACATCTCTTGTACCGTTACCCCTCAGTCCCTGGCAAACAACATTCTCTTCTCTGGTTCTATGAGTGTGAGTTCTTTAAATCCACTAATAAGTGAGATTATACAGTAGTTGTCTTTCTGTGCCTGACTGATTTACTTAGTGTAATGTACTCCAAGTTTATCAATGTTGTTGCAAATGGAAAGGTTCCCTCTCTCTCTCTGGCTGAGAGATTTACACCTCAACTGGCAGAGAAATATTTTGCAATTATAAGATTGCTAAAGTAAATGCTCTAAGAAAAGGGAAGCTAGGAAACTACAGTGAAGAAGAAACCTGTCTAAATTTAGCTAAGCTAAGGAGAACATGAAGGCCATTTTAGTTAGTAGTGTTGTTGTTGGAAATGAGACTCTTCCATGGAATCATGAGAAAAGCATTTCACAGACCCATGCATGGGAGATTGTGGTCTGGTAGTAAGGTTTATTCAGGTGGAAGGCTGCCCCTATGTCCCATCTCTGTCATCTTGCCATGGAAAGAGTCCAACCATATTCTCCACAAGGCCAAAACAAAGCCAGTGTCCAGAGTTTCTGCTTTATATTAAAACTGGGTCCTTTGGTCCCATGCTACCTGCTGTGGGCCCCAGTAGCTGCTGGACCCACATGGTCACATGTTCCTAGGCTAGAGAGTACCTGAATGAATGGCATGAGTGCAGGCTGAGGTGGGGGGGGGTGGATGGGGGAGAGAGAGAGATCCTCTAGAATTATATCCAGGAGCTTATTTTTTTAAAACAAACTATCAACTTCCCAAGCTTCCATGAGCTTTTGATGGGTTCGTGTCCCTTAGTTAAACTGACAGGCCCCTTTGGTCAAGCAACTTTCCCTGTGCCCCTGCCCCCTGACAATTCAGTACTGGAGGGCAGACACTGCTCCTGGGGAGATTTCCTGTGCTCATAGGATGAAGTCTCCCCACCAGCAGTTCCCTGGAGTGTGTGAGTGAGTCTGTAAATGCTATAGCTTCCTGGCTAAGCAAGCAAGCAAACTATGCTCCCAGGTTATTGAACTCACTGTCCAATTCCCTTTGCTCCCTTTCTTATTAATAACTAGTTAACTACCTATGGTAACATTAAGGCATTTCTGATACCTATTATTGTTTCATTGTCAGAGCCAGAAATCTAATAGTTCTTACTGTTTTAATTTTGCAAAACTATTAAATAAACATCAATGGGAAAAGTATATTTGTAAATAAGACAATGAGCTGAATGTATTCTCATAATATTATGGAAAGTATTTACTGAAATTAACATAAAACTTGAATAAACATAACACTGAAACATAGGCTACATTGGAAAGCTAGAAGCCATAGGAACAGGACAAGTGAGAATAATTGTAGCATATTCAGTTGAACATTTGTTTTCCCTTTTGACTTTAAATGCTGATCATCAGATTTGGTGTAAATTGTCTAACTTACTGAAGATGTGCTGATCTAAGGTGCAAGCCTGGAAAATGCAGGGGGAGAGAGAGACAGGGGAGAGGGAAAGGAAGAGGGGGAAAGAGAGTAGAAATTTAAAGTCTTCTGTACCACTAGCTGATGTCCTTTTTCATTATCTAATATCAATTTATTTCTCTCCCCTTTTATAGATTCCGCAAGAAGATGCATTTGCCATCTGCCTCCTCATCCTTGTTATTCACTGAGGTCCTGGCTCCTCCTCCCTATTCACCCCACTAAAGACTTCAGTATCTGCTCATAGTTACTCTCCTTATTCTTCACTATGTAAATGATTCATCAACACCCTTATATTGATGAATCATTTTTGCCCACAACCTTATCATTCTAGTTCATAACTGTTCACCATTATCAACACATGCAATCCACTGATTCTATAACTTTCTATCTATATCTATGTAGGCCCTCTAGTATTTGTTTCATTCATTGTAACAAACATTTGTTTCATTCATTTATTCTGGTATTTGTTTATTATAAATATATTCTAAATCTTTCTTTACTTTGCATTTCCTTGCAAATAAGACCAACTGTTTTTGGCCCATGTCAGACCATTATAGTTATTTTACTAAACTTTATCCCTGAAAAAACTCAATCAGATCTTCATATCCACACCAAACTAACTAAAAACTTCTGGAGGAAAACAACCACACAAATAAATTATGGAAAAGCATGTTGGAAACATTAAGGTATCAGACTGTACATGTAAGGTATCACAAATTTATGCATTGTATAACTACATATTTGGAATCATTGCCATTACTTGTCATTATGTACACTGAGTAAAATAATTTTTTTCTATCTCACATAGTTCCTCTTTTCTACCTTGCTTCTTGTTCCTTTCAGCCATGTACTTCCCCTCCCAGGACGGTGCATGTGACTACTTAGCCAGTGATCTTTTTCCTTAGAGAATTATCTCATATGCTTAGCAAATGCAACCTGTGGTCCTTAATGGAATGCTCCAGTCTTCTCCAACTTATGACCAGATCTACGTCCATTCAGTCTCATGGTCAAGTGGAGGTGGTTCCCTGACTCACCTTTCTCTTCATTGTTACTACTGAGCACTCCTGATTGTGACTGAGATAGCATCCATCAGCAATGAAGCTGGTCACTAGCAAGAAAGACTCACTCAGAATATAAATTTATGATTATCTACTTTAAGACTAGTTGGCCATTCTACCATATTTCATAAATAGCTTATTTTAATACTCTCCTTGATTAGCACTTATACATTTCCTACATTATACAACATGAGTCCCAGCTTCCCCCCACACATACAGCTTTCTCACCACTCCCTGTCTCAATTTATCCTCTGGATTTTGAACAGATAATTCAAATTTCCAGTAGTTTTGGGGGATTCTGGAAGTTTTAATTAATCTGTAGTTTTCTTAATATTTTATTTACAAGTTTTTAAATGACAATGAATGAAAATAACAATAAATAGTAGATTTTTTCATGATAGGGTTACACTAAAGTTAAGGAGTTTTCTGTATAATAATATAATAATGAATGTATGACAATTTTATTATGAAACAGTGTAGTCCAATATAATTAAATATGTTTATTACATGTAAAAATTATTTGTACTTAGCACAGACATTTGATAGCAGAAAACATTAAAGAAAACATTAACACAAAATAGCTGTGAAATAAAAAGATTAAAAATGTAAGATATAGAACAGCCAGAATATTTAATATTCAAAACTTATTATTCTAAAAGTGAACTTTAAAATACACACATTAATCACCCTATAGATTACTCTTGATCCTTATTTCTTGTTAAATATTTTAGATGTGAAAAATAATTTTTCATTCCTGTTGGTGGAATTGTTAAGAATACATCTAAAACATCTTTAAGTTGAGTATTAGGGTATGTATTGTGTCATATAAAATCATCTTGTATTTTCTTTAATTCTCAAATGAGGATATATTTATTGATTTGAGCAAGAGAGAGAGAAACATTGATATGAGAGAGAAACATCGATTGGTGGCCCTCCCATATGTGCTCTGACTGGGTATCAAACTTGCAACCCAGGGATGTGCCCTGATTGGGAATCGAACCTGCAAACTTTCGGTATATGAGATGATGCTCCAACCAACTAAGCTCCATGGCCAGGGTTAAAATAATTTTGTATTTTAACAATGAAAATATTTTATCTATTTGCCCTAATGTAGCTTTGTCTTTGAAATATTATTACTTTGAAAATGTAAATTTTTGGTAATTCTGATTTATATTGGAGCATTTCCTAGCAACACTGATCCTAGAAAGTTCCTTGCATATTTTAAAAATGCCATTTTAAGGGCCAGTTTTCTCCTAAAACTTGTTATTCTTGGAGTTGTGTTCATGAATAAGATTTGTATAGCCCATATTTGGATACATGTGCATTAATGTTTCCTTCTTGGCACTCAGTGTTAGGAGCCGACAGGAGCTTGAGCACCTTCACAACAGTGCAATAGCTGTAAGCAGCACTGGCTGGCTGTCAGCGGGGCTCCTCTTCGGGTTTGTGCTCCTGCTCCGGTTTCCGGAAGTGAACCTCAATGTTCGGCTCCATGGGCCAGTGAGAGTTTCTTTCCTGCACTCGCTTTTTGTTTGATGTCAGTGGATGCCTTCGAACTACTGTCAGTATCTCAACAATCAAGTTTTAATTCTTACAGATGTATAACACTTTTCAGTTTTTCCCGTTTCTCAACTAATTTTCCTTGTGACTCAGAAAAACAAATACATTTCCTGAGAAGTGACATAAAGAATTCTCACAGGGAAACACTAAGTAGAAATATCTGTCTTACTCTCTCACCTCATTGAAAGTGTAAAAGTTATAAGACAGTGTCTTTAGTGTCCCAAGGAGAAATAAAAACTATGGTTTTATACATTTTTTGAATCTTCTTCCCTTCCAATACCATCCACTCTGTTAAGAATAGATAACATTTATGAAGCTCTTGCTCTGTGCCAGTCACTGTACTGAGCACAGGACACATGTCGTTTCACTAAATTTTCACAAGAACACTATGAGGTATGCATTACCATGATACTTCATTTTTACTGAAAAGAAAACTAAAGCATAAAACACTTAAATATTTTTTTCAAAGATTTTATAGTTGTCAAGCACTGGAGTTGGAATTTGAAAGCAGGAAATCTAACAACAGAATCTATACTCAACCACTCTGCAGGTGGCCTGGCCTGCCCATGTGCTTCACAACTCATCTCCCCTCCTTTCTCAAGGATTTTGCTTCTATAACGATGGTCACTTTTCTATATATTTTTTCTCTCTGTACTTGATCACTGTCATAAGCTGTTAAACAAGCTCAGGTAAGAGCTCATCCAAAAATAACCCCCCCCCCCCAAAAAAAAAGCAAAGCAAAAAATCTCCCTTGATCTCTCTATTCAAATTGTCAGGCTAATCTCCTGCTTTTAACTCCCTTCCATTCTAAGATACTTTTAAAATAATAAAGAGAAAAATTAAAATGCTATAAGGCAATAAAATAAAAAAATGACATAGACCATCAGTACTTAAGAAACTTTTCACAGATTTCTCAAATGCAGAAAATTAGTGAAGAATTGTTAAAGCATAAAACATGTGGAGAAAGGCTGGGTGTAGAGGAAGTGCTGGGAGGACTGCGGTGGAGAGGCAGCCCACCAGCCTGGCAGACCCCAGATCCCTGGGGAGACAATACAGGCACTGAGGGAACAGAAAAGCCTGAGCTATTGTTAACAGTGAACTAGAAGCATGGCCTGTGAGACCTGGGTCCTAAGACCTAGTGGGACTTAGAAAGGCAAGTGCAGCCCAGGGAGGGCACGTGTGGGCCAGGTGTGAGTCATGGACAAGGGGTCTAGGGCTGACAGCTCCACATGCACCATCTGTATCATCTCCTACTTATGTGCCTTGCTGTGCAAACATGTTATATTTTCTTTCTCCAGTGTGGGAACTGGACTTGCTACATATGAAGGTAAATACTAATAAAGCAATTTGTGGAGAATTTACTTTCAATTTTAACTGACAAATTAACTGATAAATACAAAAGTAGATGCACAGGAAAGATTGGGACAGGTTTTCTTCTATCTACTCTGAACACCTTCCCTCTGTATATTGGCCAGAAACATTTTCTTCCCTTCCAGAGGTATCCAAACAGGGGACTTCCCTATCCTAAAAGTTATCACTGAGTCTGAGTGTCCTCTGTTAAGTGCCACCTCTCCTATGACCCGTGCAGAGACATAGGGATTTATCCAGTACATTCTGGTGGCTGAGCCAAGCTTTCACAAACAGAGTAGTCAGCAAAACCTTCCTGAAGGCAGTGCTGTGAGCACAGCTGGGCCTACCATAGACATTAGAGGGGGTGGTCTCCTTATTCCGCTGCTCTGCACAACCCCTCCCTCCTCCTTTTCCCTCTGTCCCCAGCCCCTACCAATCAGTCACTCACCTATCACCAGGAACAGCTGATTCCCAATGAGAAGTTGATATTCTAGTTGAACCAGCTGCCTCTGGCTATAGGCATTATTTCCTCTGTCCCGGTGGCAGGGGCATTTCATCATTCTCTTTTCCTCTGCTCTGGAGTCAGGCTATAGATCTGGGCAGGCTCATTAAAGTGTCCACAAGACAAGGAGCATCTTGTTGGAAGAATCCATTGTAAGTCAGGCTTCACTGCTATCTCCACTGGCAAGGTATCTGACGGGGCAGGGCAGCTTTTATCCTGAGCCCAGTTAGTTACTGTCTCAGGAGCAGGTCAGGGCCTTGGAGAAAAGATGGGGAGAAGGAAGAGAGAAAGAAATGCCCAAAGGAGACCGCATGTGCCCTAGCAGGAGTGCTGGAGTCTGCATTCTCCTGCACACTATCCACAGCTGGGCTTCATTTATAGTCAAAGATGCTCAGGTGAGTATGGCTTTGACTGTTAAGAAAAGACTGTTAGGACTTCTGGCCAAGATGGAGGCATAGGTAGATGTACTGTGCCTCCTCGCACAACCAAAAGAAGGACAACAATTTAAAAATAAAAAACAACCAGAACTGACAGCAAATTGAACCATATGGAAGTCTGTCAACCAAGGAGTTAAAAAAGAAACACTCATCCAGACTGGTAGGAGGGGCGGAGCCACAAAGGCAGGTAGAGAGGACTCGCAGCAAGGCAGTGGCTGGAGGACCCAGGTGGGCAAGGCAGTGGCTGGCTGGCAAGGCAGCAGCTAGTGGAGCAGGTGGTCCCACATTCACACACAGTTACACTGGGAGAAACTACTGGGGAGCGAGACAGACTGCGCAGCCCAGAGCTCCAGCGCAGGGAAATAAAGCCTCAAACCACTCATTGAAAACACCTGTGGGGTTCGAGGGGGCAGCGAGAGGAATGCCCAGCCTCATGGGAGATTGGTTGGAGAGACTCACAGGGTCCTAGAATGTATACAAACCCATCCACCAGGAATCAGTACCAGAAAGACCCACTTTGCTTGTGGGTAGTGGGTACTGAAATCCAGCAGAGAGCAGAGCAAGTGCCATTGTTCCCTCTTGGACCCCTTCCCCACACACAGTGTCATAACCTAGCAATGTGGGTTACCCTGCCCATCTTAGGTGGTGAACACCTAAGGCTCCGTCCCTAACTATGTAACAGGCGTGTTGAGAAAAAAAATGGCCTAAATGAAAGAAGAGATCAAAGCTCCAGTAAAAAATATAACTAAGCAACAAAGAGATAGCCAACCTCTCAGATGCACAGTTCAAAACACTGGTAATCAGGATGTTCACAGAACTGGCTGAATTTGGTGACAAATTAGATGAACAAATGAAGGATATGCTAAGGGAAATAAAGGAAAATGCCAGGGAACCAATAGTGATGGGAAGGAAACTGGGACTCAAATTAATGGTGTGGACCAGAAGGAGGAAAGAAACATTCAACCAGAAAAGAATGAAGAAACAAGAATTCAAAGAAAAAAATGGGGAGAGGCATAGAACCTCCAGGATATCTTTAAACGTTCCAACATTTGGGTTATAGGGATACCAGAAGGAGAAAAGGAAGAGCAACAAACTGAAAACTTATTTGAACAAATAATGAAGGAAAACTTCCCCAATCTTATGAAGGAAATAGACTTCCAGGAAGACCAGGAAGCTTGGAGAGTCCCAAAGAAGTTGGACCCAAGGAGGAACACAGCAAGGCACATCATAATTACATTACCCAAGATTAAGAATAAGGAGAGAATCTTAGAAGCAGCAAGAGAAAAGGAGACAATTACCTAAAAAAGGAGTTTTTATAAGACTGTTAGCTGATTTCTCAAAAGAGACCTTACAGGCAAGAAGGGGCTGGAAAGAAGTATTATAAGTGATGAAAGGCAAAGACCTACATCCAAGATTACTCTATCCAGCAAAGGTTTCATTTAGAATGGAAGGGAAGATAAAGTGCTTCTCAGATAAGGTTGAGTTAAAGGAGTTCATCATCACCAAGCCCTTATTATATGAAATGTTAAAGGGGTTTATCTAAGAAAAATAATATAAAAAATATGAACAATAAAATGACAGCAAACTCACAGTTATTAACAACCACACCTAAAACACAAATAAAAGCAAACTAAGCAAACAAGTAGAACAGGAACAGAACCACAGAAATGGAGATCACATGGAGGGTTAGCAACAGGGCAGTGGGAGGAGGAGAGAGAGGGAAAAGGTACGGAGAATAAGTAGCATAGATGGTAGGTAGAAAACAGACAGGGGGAGGTTAAGAATAGTATAGGAAAAGTAGCATTCAAAGAGCTTACATGTACGACCCATGGACATGAACTAAAGGATGGGGGGAAGTGAATGGGAGGGGGTGTGCAGGGCAGAGGGGAATAAAGGGGGGAAGATGGGACAACTGTAATAGCATAATCAATAAAATATATTTTTAAAAAAGACTGTTGAGTTACCAAAAGAGATTTTTGTTTCCAGAATTTTTCCCTCTGAATGTTATTGACCACACAGTGATTTCAAGATGATTTTGAACCTTTTGTGTGTTTTATTATCCTGAATGTTCAGGAGGGGCAGAAAGGGAGACCATTTGGTTACGATTCTCAATGTGACCACTCATCAGTAAAATGGGGACAATGAACTGCCCTACCTGGCTCCACTTATGTGGTGAGTGGTAGTGGTTTGAATCACATCATTAGCAACTGCAGTATGATTTTCCTTCTGCTCTGGTAGCAGAAGCTGTGGAACAAATTTTGCCATGACATGTTTCATGCCTAGATCCTGCATCAAAATCCTGGACACAGTACTCTTTGGAATCCCCAGATCAGTTTCCAGTTCTCACACTGCCAGTCACCGATTTTTGTTGACTGCAGCCTGTACACATTCTCAGGTGCTCTGCTTGTTGCAGGCCTTCCAGAATGTGGATCACTTTCAACAGATTGTGGACCTTCTTTGAAGCATTTGTGCCACATTTTTATTTGCACTGTACTCACTGCATTGTCCCCCAAAGCCTTCTGAATCATTCGAATAGTTTCCATGGGTAATGTTCAAACTAAGGCAAAATTTGATGCAAATTCATTGTTGCACCCATTCATTTTGAATGCAATGGCCACACAGTACACATGCTCTGTCAATGGCATCTACCACCCCCACTGACTAGAACAGTGAAGTCACCATTGTTCTCACATGTGTGTTCCAGTTCACTCTCCTTGGTTGCCGGGTTACATTGATGTTGCACAAACTGTTCTCCTTATGTTAACAGTGGCTGTTAACTTTTTAACAGACAGACCTTGTATTTTCTGCTTTCAGCGGGGACAAAGGAGGTTCAGACCATCCCTCTTGCAAGGACTGTTTCTTAAATAACCTTAATTCGAAACAATCAATATGCCAAAATGGCAAATTTTGGAGTGGCCTGCCCTGGGCCCCATCAGTTGACTGGAACCCTCTCCGAGTTCTTCGCTTCTGGTGACCGACTGCAGAGGACAGTGCTTCTTCTTCTCCAGTCTGCACCTCACAGACAAACACATTCTTCCAGTTCCCATGACCACTTCCAGACTCACCCTTCTGGGGATTTTCTTCTTTGCTGAGTGGCTCAAGTCTCCATGGGGCTCCTGTCTCCAACATTCCTTTGAAACTGCCTTACCAACATGACACACTTATTCCTAAACTTGCTCAAATTTTCAGTGGCATCTGAATTGAACAACCAAGTCCTTATTCTTTAGCCTTTGACTCTGCCTTTCCCCTTGACCTGCATGGCACTGTTCTATCTGTGATTTATCCCTGGGCTGGTGTTGCTGCTTCCTGCCATCCCTGTAGACTTCTCTCTACATCCCCTTAAATGTAAGAAGCTCCAAAATTTCATTTCTGGCCACCTTTCCTTCTGGGCTGACATCTCCCTGTGAGATGCACCCATGCACATAGCTTCACTTACCATGAAATCATTGATGCCTCCTGGGTCTGAATCTCTAGTGCCAACTCTTGTTCCCTGGCAAATTAACAAATGACAAAAAAGAAGATGTACATAAAGGTGTACTAAATAAAGGATTGGGGCAGTTTTCTTCCACTTACTCTAAATATAAAGATAGATGCCCCACAGGAGTCTTAAATATAACACATCCAGAAGTGAAATGATTCTCCATTACCTGCCGCTCTATATCCCTCTCTAATCTCCCAGACTGCTGCTCTTCCTATGCTGTTATATTATTATGAAATGTGAGACGTACGGAAACATAACTCTATACTACTGCATTACAAGGAAGGAAGCCAGTGCATTTTCTAGTTTGCACATGACACAACTTTCACCAGTCTAAAGTCCGTGTGCCTGATGCTTCTAAAGGCCAAAACTTAGGATGTCAGAGTTTGGAGTAAGAAAAGTTTTATTGACAGGAAGGTACCAACCAAGTAGAGGGGAGCCCTTCTCTTCAAATCCACCTTAAGAAAGTACAGAGCTCGGGCTTCTTTTTCATCCAGGGAAGAAAAAATGCAAGGGCTTGTTTTTGTAAAATTCAAGCCCCCAAGCAGAATTCCTGTAATAATTAGCATGTCAAAAGTAGAAGCTATTAGCCTGAAGGCGGTGGGAACAAGGCAGGGTTGAACAGATGGAGACAGGGAGATGAAGCACTTCACTCTGTTAAACAACCATAATCTCCACTGCAATGAAACAGCAAGGTTAGATCTCTAGCATATATGTATATCTAAAAATGTATATATTTCATCATTATATATTACATAATATATAATCATTATATATTATATATAAATATATTTTATACATATTGCTTTATTTCTTTCTAACTGGCTGGGTTATTTCAACCTAGGATTTTATGACATTGACATTGGGCTCTTTCTCTGTGAGTGTATTACATTTCCCCTGGGAGCAGCCACAAGTCACAGTGTTAGTTCCTGATCATTTCCCAGTCAAGGTCACATACATTACAGTAGAAATAAAGCATACCCATAGCCTGAAGGCTAGACAGATGACTTTGAACTTTTTTATGTGGGCACTGGAGAAATCATTTAAAATGTTTAAGAGAATGCCACTGAGCACTTAAATGCATTCTAAAACGAAATTAGGATTTGGGATTTTTCCATGTGAATACTTCTTATACTTCCTCCTATGGCTATCTACTATTATATGTTTGTATCTCCATAAACTCTTCTCAAACCCACCTCCATAACAGCACTTGATTAATCTTTCTAAGCACTTGATTAATGTTTTCTAAAACATTGATTTAATCATGTCATCCATATGTCCCCAAATGTCTAATATTTTTTATTACCAAGATTAGAGGATAAATATTATCTTTTGGTGACAGCAGACTAGCTTGTAGCAGAATGATGTTTCTGTCAAGAATAACCATAACATTGTCAAAATAGACCAAATAATACTGTAAGGTACTGGAGAGCTATCAAGGAAGTGAAGATTCGAGTGACCAAGATCTCAGAGAGAAAGGAGGTACACAGAGGTGATCTGGTTTGGGCACTGATTTCCTTGTTGAGGCATTTGGCAATCCCGAAATGATGCCAGAAAGGCCACAAAGTTGAGGAAAAAGGGGAGCTGAAAGGTTCATAAGCTAAGCAAACAGAGCAAGATATAAAATTAGAGTTTTAGTTCTACCATAAGGAAAGGTCCTCATAAACACCTAAGACATTCAATTGAAATGTTCAAAGACTAAATCATGTCAATAGGGGACACAAGAATGAAAACAGCCATTATAAAGCCTGAGGCTTAGGTTCTAACTATCTTTATTTTCCTAAAGATTTTATGTATTTGTTTGTTTGTTTATTTATTTATTTATAGAGAGAGGGGAAAGGAGGGAGAAAGAAAGGGAGAGAAACATTGATGTGAGAAATATTGATCAGTTGCTTCTTGTACGTGTCCCAACTTGGGATGAACCTGTAGAAGAAAAGTCAACTAGGACAAGGTGACCCAGAAGAGGGACCGGGAACTGGGAAAGAGTTTTGTTTAGGTTACTTAGAAACCGCAATACCGTCAGGTTTTGGTTAGGTAGTCATAATTTCTGCTTTGGCTTCTGTACACCCAGCTTCCGATAAGGACACCTCAAGGCTAGAGTTATTTTTGCATCAGCTTCTGTACCTCCTGCTTTTGCCACATAGGATAGGGCGTCCAGAGAGCAATAAAAGCCCTGCTCAGCTAAGGATCAGGGCCCAGAATTTGGAGATTGCCTCCTCTGGGTCCGCAAGTGTAATATAGCCTCACTCTGTTACCCCGAATCACACCAGAGTCATTATTTTCCATAACAAACCCACAAGCCAAAAATGTGCCCTGTCCAGGGAATCAAACTGGTTACATTTTGCTTTACAGGATGATGCCCAATCACTGGGCCACAATGGTCAGGGTGATTCAAACTACCTTAATCCTTGAACAGATTAAGTGACCTGACCTTCTATCAATACTAACTACCAGCCAAAAACAAACTAAAATCCTCTCTGGAGGTAGATAACATCATCCATAAATTTAACTTATCTCTAGACTTTATCTGGCATTCAATCAAAATATTTGGCATTCACTCAAAACTTACCAAATTTAAGAGACAAGATCATATGATTGAATACTAAAATCAAACTAATAAATGCAAATGTTGACAACATCAAACATTGGCTTTCAACAAACTGCAATTAATTAAAATATTCAAAAATTTACATGAAAATCAGATACTTTCAGAAGTTGAATTTATATATGTGGCTATAAAAGAGAAGAAATAAATAAATAATATGTGTAATAAAAAGCCCACAAAGAAATGTAGATTGAATCCCCAAAATATTGAGTTGACCAAAAAGTCCATTTAGTTTTTTCTGTAAAATAAAAAACACATTTTTTATTTTCATCAATAACTTTATTGATTTCGATATTTTGAGTATGTTGGCCCTCTCCTATGTGGTATAACTTTGATTGTTCACAATTAATGTCTCAATTTGATTGCTATCAACTTCAACTGGTCTACCCACCTGTGGAGCATTTTCCAGAGAGAAATCTCCAGCACAAAACTCTGCAAACCACTTTTGACACATTTGATCAACCACAGCACCTTCTCCATACATGTACAAATCTTTTTTTTTTTTTTTGCATTTCAGTTGCGTTTTTACCTTTCTTGAAATAATAAAGCAAAATATGCCAAAAATGTTGCATATTTTCTTCCATCTTCAACATTAAAATGGCTACACAAAAATTTGCATTTTGATAATTTTTTAATGCATGCTGATAGACAGGTGTCACAAAACAATTTAACAAAATTGTTTTGAATGAAGTTAAAGACAACTAAGCACTACCAGAGCCATCTTACAGAAAAACAAAAAACAAACAAATGAACTTTTTGGCCAACCTAATACCAAAACTCCATGAAATACAAAGAGACTAATATTTAATTAAAAGACAAAGGTCATCAATCTAAATAGTATGAATTCAGGTAAATACTATTTACTACAGACATAGTATAATAACAAGGACAGAGAATGGTGGAAAGAAAAAGGATGAAAAAAGATAAACTATGAAGCACAAAGAAAAAGAAAGCTTGTATAGCTAAATTATCATAAAAAACCAACATTAAGGCAAAAGCCCTACTAGAAATAAAGAGGGACATTTCAAATAAATAAAAAGAGCATAAGGATAGATAAACAAAATCATATCACCGAACTTCAAAAATTTAGTTGGATATGACATGGCTGATATGACTCAATGGATTGAGGGCTGACCTGTGAATCAAAAGGTCACAGGTTCCATTCCCAGTCAGGGCACATGCCTGGGTTGTGGGTCAGGTCCCCAGATGGGGGCATGCAAGAGGCAACTGATCAATGTTTTTCTCACACACACTGATGTTTTTCTTGCTTCATTTCTCCCTTTATGTCCCTCTCTCTAAAAAATAAATAAAATCTTTAAAAATACTAGTTGGATAAATTAATGGAAAACACAATTAATCCAAAGAGTCCTAAGAATAAATATGACATGAATAGTCCTAACAGGTATCAAATAATTTTTGAATTGGTAATTTAACACCTTCTCACACAGAAAATCCCAGGCCTAAATGGCTTCACCACCAGGGAATACTTCCAAACATAATAAAAATAAACACAAAGCACAGATTCTTACACATAACAAATTACACGGTTGGGTGTTAGATAGTGAAAAGTATGAGGCCCAATGTAAGACGGGCCTCAGAAGAGTTAGTTGTAATTAGAACGGCACTCTCAATATTACTCGTGTTAGGTAACAGCATAATGCAACTTGGAGCTCAGTCTCAAGGTGACTGCTATCAATGGAGATTGTGTTTTGAATCATGCCGTACCCCTAAATAAGGACTTAGCCATGCTCTGGTTTACTGCGACTCCAGGGTGGTGTTCCAACCAGGAGAAGGCTTTCCTTCTCACACCTCGGTGAGTGTCCCTTGGGTCAGCCACATTAACCAATGGGAATTCAAAGGGGGTGGTCCCCATGTCCGAAGGACTGAAGCTGATCCCCATGCCTCCTCCTACGCACACTTCCGTAGTTAAATACACAGGCATCACTTCTTCTGTATGCATTACTTTTCAGAGAAAGCTCTCCTTTCTTGGAGACCACTTCTCAAAATGTAAATGCTGTCTGCTTTTCCCCACATTCCATCTTTATTCAGGAAGCTACGATGAATTTGTTTTCTTGCTACAGCAGCCTGATATAATGTTGAATTACTCATGCATTCATATTCTTTGGTTTATCCTATGTTAATAAAGTTTCTGTAGTGAAAGCATATCTAAGAGTTGGAATAATTACCACACTTGCAAATACATTCACACCTCGGTGCTCGTGGGCTTCAGAACTAGTCAAACCCTGTGCTTGTCACATTTTGAGGAGAAAAAATGTTTTAGCACTTGTTGGTTGCTCGGGACTCGTCGGACTTGTCGGACTTGCTAGAACTTGTGTGAGTCACAATGCTGCCCTGCAAGAGAAAATGCTTCCTGTTTTGGTACTCGATGGTTTCAGCACTCCTCACAAGTTCTGGAATGAATTAACAACATATATCGAGGTACTACTGTATCCATAACTCTTTCTAAAATCTGTCTATTTAATAGGCAGAATTGAGAGCTGAGCAAATACAGGCACACAAGTGTGTTGGTCACCTTTTTTTAATATGATAAAGGAATATTCTTCCTCCTTACACTTACAGGGCATGCCGTGATGACCACTAGAATGGATATAATTCTTTTTATTTATCCAATCACTCAATCATGCCCTCACAATATTCACTGAATGTGTTTTCTTTGCCAGAGTTGAGTGAGACAATCCCCAACCTTCAGGAGTGTGGAGAGCATGGAGACAAGGTCAGTGACGGGCAGTGATACTGAGATAAGTTCTGCAGCACTAGCAGGAACCAGGAGCATGTGAGAGCTAGGAGAAAGCCATGATTACTTCCCCCTGGAAGGGAAGACAGGTTTTGTGAAAGAGGTGGAAATTAAGCCAGCCTTTAAAGAGAGATGGGTAGGAGAGGAGTTTGCTGAAGAGATAGTGAGAAAGTAATAAGCCATTCATCCAGGTGCGGGGTCAAGAGTGAGAATGGAGAAGTGAATTTGTTTGTTCAGTAAACATTTCTTGGGCATCTGCTATGCACCTTGACTGTTATTTGGTACAAGGAATGTAAATTTTAATAAGGCACCATCTCTGTTCTAAGGAAAATCACAGATTCATAGATTTATGAATGTTTGTAGTAATATTGGGAGGTGTTATTAGGGCGAAACCATTAGCTATCAGAGTTTATACATAGTGAGCAACCCAGACTGGAAGGGTCAGGTAAGTCTTCTTGGGGAGGTAACATCTAAGCAGAGTCTTGTTAGAGGAGAAGGAGGCAAAAAAGAAATTCCCTGTATAAGAATGAAGCCATTGGAGGCAGAGTTCTCAGTGTGGCAACAAAGAGGGTATGAGACAGGGTGAAAGAGGCTGGAAAAACAGGCATGGTTGAGAAATAAGGATTTTACCTGAAGGCAGTAGAAAGATATTCAAGGAGTTTAAACTAAAGTTGTCACATCCATACTTGCACTTTTAGTATAACAGTAGTAACAGCTATTGAGCTTTACTCATTGCTAAACTCATCTGGATTTCTGGGTCTGAGATGAGGAGGTGTTGGAGGGATGATCTGGAGAGAGAAAGTGAGAGAGAGGATCATGTCCAAATTATAGTGCTAGGAGCAAGAACTGGTGTGTAGACTGATACAGCATTAGAGTCCACAGAACCTCACCATGATTCGCTATGGGAGAAAGACAGGGGACATGCAGGACAAATTGTGGATTTCTGGTTGGATCCACAGGGGAGACAGTGATATGGGCCACTGAGTCGGACTGTAGGGAAGATTTGGTCATGGTACATTATGTTGAGTCTGAAGAACATCAGATAGGGATGTCTGGGATGCAGCTCTTCACACCTTTATGCGCATTGGCTCATTTAATACTCATAACAACCCCTCTTGAGTAGACCAGGCCATCTGCCATCAACATGGGAGGGGAGAGTGCTCAGCATTCTAGGAGAGATATGTGCAGAATGGGGGAACAATCTGAGTGAGTTTATTCCTGTCTTGTTTATTTTTTATTTATTTATTTTTTATCCTTTCGATGATGCAGGAAGGCAATAGAGGGCTGGAGCTGCATATTTCCCTTCCACATGTCAGTTAAGCTCTGATCAGGCCTCAATAGGTTGGTCTCTAGTAAAATAGCTTCTCCTGAAGCCAGGTCTTGTTGAGGAGGACAGAATCTCTGGCGTATTTTAAATGGTTACTTCTCTTCTCCCTCTGCTGAGGCACAAGGGGATTTTTCATGAGTCTTCAGTGTGAGAGTCTGGTGGGGCTCCCAAAGGCAAAACCCAGGAAAGCATGGGGTGCACCTGCAGTTTTCAACTCTCAAGTAGAAAACTTCCAGCAATTTGTCAACTGCAGGTCAGACTTCCCCTCACAGGTGCTGGTTCCTCAGGAAGTTCTGCTGCGGTGATCTGTGGTTCTCTGCCTCTGCCTGTTTGCATCTCCAGTTTTGGGAGATCGGTTTGTGCTATGACCTCAATTCTCTAATCTAGGAAAAGCTGTTCACTTTTTGGTTGGTTCAGCTTTGATCTTGTTGGTAAAACATTCATGCTGAACCAGAAACCGCAAGTCCTCCCAGCCTTCTGTACTTGCATGACAGCACTCACCGTCCACTGTTGCAGCCTTCTGTTTATGCATTTGTCTTTTCCAATAGCATGTGAATTTTGGGTTAAAGAGGAAAGGTATGTCTCATTTCACCTTTGTACCCCTAAGAACTAGCTCAAATCTAGGCTAGGGTGTTCTCTTTGAGCTCTTGTTGAATAAATGAATAGATGACTTAACATTTGTTTTAATAAAATTTCCAATGTTGCTTGCATCAGATCATCATTCCTAAGTTAATTCTGAATTCCAATTTTGTCAACCTATCTACGAGCGACTCATCCTGGTTTTAGGTGATTCACATACTAAATAGGTGTATGTTTTCTGTGTCTCTTCAAGTCATTGGCAACAAACGCTGTGCAAAGCAGTGACGCGCACGTCCAGACTGGCCGTCCACATAGCAGGAGTGCAAGCAGGGGGATCTAGGGGGTGGTCTCAGACCAAAAGGTTTGGGGAGTTACATCAGGCTATTTAGGTTTTCACAGATGGCATAGAGCCCCAAGGCCACACCTGGTGAAGAGAGGAACAGAACGAGAGCTTGGGAGGTGGACAGTGATTTCACTGACCTGGCCTGGCCTGCTGGAGGGCTTGGTATTGGCTCCTGCACACAGGCTCTTAGAGATACCACTGGGTCTCTCCCTCACCCTCCTGCCCCACTTCACCCCACCCTGTCACTGTCCTTCCAGGGGTAGCCATAGCTCTTCTCATGTGATTTCCCTTCTCGCTAGAAGTCTGGCGAGACAAACCATTTGCTTTATGGACACAACCTAACCTTCCTCATTCGTTTGGCATTATTTACTGAACTTCTTTCCATACCACAGACATTTTTCAGGACATTGGTATATGAGTAGAGATTTATCTTGTTTTACGCTAATGTAACCATTTGTTTTACTCCACACTGTCATGGGCAAGCTATGTAGTATCTCTGAGCCTTGGATTCCCCATCTATAAAAATGGAGATACTAATATTTATTTTAGAGTTTTTATATAGGTTGAATGAAATTTCTGTTCAGGACTTGGCTCAGAGCTTGGCACAGGGCAGAAACCTAATGCATAGGTGCTTCCTTTCCCTCACCTCAGACTGAGAGAAGAGAGGGATTAGCCCCATCTTTGTATTTTACCCTGTCCCTGATACGTAAGTGATTCACACATGCTTACCGTGTCCAGTGAAGTTGAAGCCAGCTGTGGCTGCCCCACCCATCCACAGCAGGAGAATCATGCCTGGCCACCAGACTCCAGTCCAGGACATTATGGCCCAACATTGCCAAGCCTCCTCTAGTCATCTGGTTTGGTCTGTGTTGGAGATATTTCTATGGGTCATTATTGTAAGTGGCTACAGAACTGCAAAGACCTTTCTCTGGGTCCCTCTTTGAAGCGTATTTGAGTGCAGTTTGTCTGAGTTGGGAGCCCTCCTCTTAGCCTATGCTACAGGGAAATTGAAAGGTACTGGGTCCAGCCCGAGGCTTCTAGGGTAGGCACCATGTCAGACATATTCCCATAAGGTTGTCTGTAGACTTTACTGGGTCCGATGGTAGCTCCAAAGTTGTGAAGCTAATCAGTTTTTTTAATTGAAATCACCATACCCACAGTCCCTGAATAGACTTTATCAAACTTTGTCTTTCTCTCTGCCCTTCCTTTAACTACCCTGTTTTCTTTTCTCTCTTTCCCATCTTCTACTATTTCTTGTCGGTCCTCCCCTTTTCTTTATCTATCCTTCCTTCGTTATTCACTCCATTTATATGTTATTAGTGTCTCCCATTTCCCTTCTATCTATCCATATCTCCATATTTATCTTTAGTTTTATCTCTATTCCTCTTTCCTTCTCCATTCTGTCCCCTGGGGAGTGATTCAGTTCAATTTAGCAAGTACTCAGATAGCACAAACTATGTTCCAAACTCTGTGTAAGGACCATGGAGGACAGAAAAGAATAATATATAAGACATGACTTCAGGCCTTGAAATACTGACTGTTCTCTCTCCCCATCCTCCCTCTCCCTCTCTCCCTCCTCTCTGTGTCCTTCCCCTAAGACCTCTCCTCTCTCTCTTCTCTCCTCCCTCCCTCTATTTTCATCTCCTTTTTCTCTCTCTCCCGCTTTCTTCCCTGCATTCCCCTACTTCTTTCTATTAACCTTCTCTTTTTTGTCCTTCTCTATTCTTTCCCCTGAAGTGACATCATCAGAATTCTATAATAAAACACTTTCTGGGTTACAAGATTGCATTTATGCTAATCTTATTTCATTTGCTAGAAAATGAATGCAATGCAGACAAAAAGCCATTTAATTGAATAAATTATAAAATTATGCAGCAAAGGATGGGTTTGATATATTCATTTATTACCAATATTAAATACACAGGCAGCACAAAGTATTCCATATTTAATTAGATCTATGATTTCCATCTTTATGAATAATAAAAATGTTTCCAAATGAAGCAGTCTTTCCTCATCTTTTCCCCGCTCCCAGGTGTGCCCTTCTCCTGCTGCCTCTGCTGCTAGCCCCGCAAGGAAAACGTCAGCATCTGCTCAAGTCTGTATGGACCAGAATTAATCGTTGGAGACATTGTGTTATTCTGAGTGGGTTTAATTCCTTCACTGCCAGTTCATTGTGATCTGAAGTGAGAATATGGCTATGGAATTTTTGGGCCAAGCTGATCTCAGATGCTGGGCAGAGCCTCCTCAGGCTGAGCCTGGAATTTGCGAGAGCTTAATTGAACATTCTCAGCTCTGGAGGTTGCAGTTAACAACTGGAGAAGGCCACACTGAAATTCTGAACAAAGGGAAGAATAAACTAAGTTGCTGTAGAAAGTTGTGGCCAGAGGTGAGCTGCCATGGGGACCCTCAAGCATGGGGGAGGTGGGGTGACCCAGGTACCCTGGTGTGCGGAGTCAAGTTTGTTGTCTGCATGGGCTACACTTCCCACTTTATTTTTATTTTAGACTTTTATTGAGATGTAATTGGCCTATAACTGTGTAAGTTTAATGTGTACATTATGTTGACTGGATATGTTTCAATATTGCAATCGGATTACCATTATAGCATTAGCTTTACCTTATCACATAACATAATTATTTCTTTTATGTAGTGGTGTTGTGGGTGGGAACTAGGTCCTTCCATGGGATCACAACAAAAGCATTCCAAGGACTCATACTCAGGAGATTGTGGTGTCACATGGTTTATTTGTGTGGAGATAGAAGCTGCTCTCTGAGTTTCCAGTGTCCCTTTTCCCTCTGTCCGGCCATACACCAATGGAAAAAGTCCAATAGTGTCCTTAGCAAGGCCAAGACCAAAGCCAGTATCCAGAGTTTCTCCTTCATATTAAAGGACAGTCCCTTGGAGCCTGCAGGTGGCTGCTAAACACTCTCAGTTCTCAACCAGGGAGCTTAGTGTGTTCCCGGCTTCTCCAGTGGTGGAGTCTGTGTGGCTGCCAAAGAGCTTAGTCCTTTTGGACCTCACTCCATCTGTTATAGCTCCATTAGCAGCTAGACCCACATGGTCATGGGATTCCAGACAAGAGAACACAGGACCAGACTGGGGAGTGCATCAACTCTTGAGGAAAGAAAGAGAAATCTTTGTTCCCCTGGCATTATATTAGCTTGAATTTTGATGGACCAGGAACATTTGCAAAGAAACTAATCAACTGCCCAAACTTCTACATGGCTTGGATGGGCCCACCTTCCAACCAGTCCCTTCTTTCCCCATGCTAGATTAGACTGACAGGCCTCTACGGTCCAGCACCTCCCTCTGTGCCATTTTGATTTCTATTGTGCATGTGCCTGCCTGCCCCTGCTCCTGCCTGGCAATCTGGTAGCAGAGCGGGGAGGGAGGAGTGTTAACTCCTCTTGGCAGAGCACACTGCTATTGTCCCCTGGGGTGTGAAGCCGTAATTTCATGGCTGAGCAAGCACACATACTTATGTTTTCCCAGTTTATTCAACTCAATGTCTAGTCTCCCTTGTTCTCTTTCCTATTAATACCTAGCTAAACACCAATGATAGCAGTGGGAATAATTAAGATCTAGTTTCTTAGTAAGTTGGATATTTACAATAAAATACTGTTGTCTATAACCATTGTACTGTGCATTACATCTCCAACACTTATTTATTCATTACTGGTAAGTTGGTACACTTAAATGACATCTCTTTTACTCCCCATACCCAGCCCCTGTAAACCACCATTCTACTCTCTATTTTTATAAGTTCAGCTCTTTTAGATTCTACATATAATGAAGTCAAACAGTATTTATCTTTCTCTGTCTGGCTTATTTCACTTAGCATAACTTCATGAAGTTTCATCTACATTGTCGCAAATGGCAAGATTTTCTTCTTTCTCATGGCTGTATAATATTCCATTGTATGTAAAGATGACATCTTTTTTTATCTATTCATCCACTGATGGACACTTAGGTTTTTTCTATACCTTGACTATTGTGAATAATACTGCATGTATCTCTTCAATATCTTGTTTTCATTTCCTTTGGATACATGTATTCTTTGTTTTTCCTTTTATTGTTGAATACTATTACATTGGATGCACAATATTTTGTTTATTTATTCATCTATTGATGGATATTTGGCTGTTTCCCATTTGCGGCTATTGAGAATAAAGCTTCTCTAAACACTAGTGTACAAATCTTTTTGTGTACCTGTTGCTATACATTTCAGTAAATACCTAGGGAAAAATTGTAACCAAACAAAAGAAACGCAGGTTCAGCTGCCTGCTGCTACAAAAGCCAAACTCATGAGGCAGGTGCTGGTTCAAAAGGAAAAATGTTTGCTCATGTGCTGCACAACCTGGTAGAATGGAGGGCTCCCTTCTCAGAGACTATCTCAAGCTTCTTGCTCGAGCTCAAGGTTCTCATAGGGATAGGGAATGGAGGGCTTTTTTCTCCCTATACAATTATTTTTTTAGCTTTTGGCACCCTTAGGGCCCGTTCATCTTTCTAGCTTTCGGGTGCTCAATGTAAGAACCTCCCCCTACAGCATCTTTGCCAATGGGGGAGACTCTCCAGTGCTCTGATGGTAACAAAATGGCAGGATAGCCATTCTTTCTCTGCTATCATTCCTTCATGGAGTAGGGAAGAGTTATCACTGGTTTGTTCCACAACCCTTCACAGGAGTAAATTGAGCTGGTGATCCATTTCTAAAAGAACAGTGAGATCCTCCTTTCTCTTTAAATCTTCATCTTGGCACAGAATATGCTGAACCACCCAAGTACCGAGCAGCAGTTCTTCACCTTACATGCCATCCTCATGGATTCTGTGCACGTAGCTCCTTTGCCAAAGCCGACTCCTCATTGTTCTCAGTCTAAACCCTTCTCATCACTTAGCACAAGTTCCCCTCCTTCATGCCTTCATTAGTTGTCTTTTTTTTTACTGTCTGTGTTTAGGGCCAGTATTTGGAATTTATCATCTGCCATCTGCTGTTCTGGCTGTCTAATTATCCTCCCATACACTAATTCTGTCTTATTTAGACTTGCAAATTTCTCAGGGGCCTTGAATGTTATAAAACAAGTCATTGTTCCTATGTGACAGATGAGAAAAACTGAGGCTCAGAGAGCCTTATGGAGGTTTAAGGAGTTACCCAACTAGTAAATTGTGGTTCTTCTTCTATCTGTACTATATTTTTAATAGGTTATAGGCAAAGGAAATGAATATAGACAAAAAGAAAAAAACTATTTACAATGAATGTGATACTATGGTAAAAAATAATCTGGTTTATCTTTATATAGACATTATTTTTTAGTTCAATATAATTTTATTTAAAAATCTGCAAAGCTAAAGGAGGGATCTGATCTTTTGTTAAAACAAAGCAAATTTCACAGTATATATTTAGTCATTTTAGCCTCATGTTGAATAATAACAGGAAAGATCCTCACTCCAGCACACTCAGCCAGGTACTTGAGATCTTCTAGCGAGAGAACACCTCCCTGGTTGGAACTCACAGTCAATCCTCTCACCAAGTGATCAGGACTTCTTTCCCAGGCACACACACCGGGTCTCACATTCACTGCTTTACATGGGGCCCTACGAAACCTTCACTTTAAAGGTGAGAAATATGTCAAAGGATTTTTTAACTCAGTGCCTGCAACAAACCCCACTATTTGTTAATTCTTGCCAATTACAACTATAAAATACTTGTATTTTGTAAGATGTTCCACACTTAATAGAACAACTTAAATGTAAAAAATTAGGTCAAGTAACATGCTTTCATGCTTTACAGTGTTACTTAAATCTCACTGATATGATATATGCAGCACTTTCT
The DNA here is from genome assembly GCA_004027475.1 of Anoura caudifer. NCBI lineage: Eukaryota > Metazoa > Chordata > Mammalia > Chiroptera > Phyllostomidae > Anoura > Anoura caudifer. Next base: position 34,539 of record PVKU01005328.1, on the reverse strand, counting down.
TGTTCTTGGTATTTACACATTGCTTCTGACAATGGCTACTTACTTGATGGTCAAAAAATAAAAAAGACAAGAAACCATACATATCGATATATAACAACGCCTACAGGAAATGTCATGTTTTAAATTTTTGTTACTAAAACTAAATCTCAAAAAAAAAAGATCTAGAATACACACCCATGTATTTTAAATGATGAGGTAGATATTTTGTCCTATGTAATAAAGTGAAGATAACAAAAAAATGCATACAACTTGCAGATTTTTTTTTTAAGTTCAGGTTATAGTCACTTTGACAAACAAGTCATTTATCAACTATGAGGTGGAGACGTCATACTCAGGCAAGCTCTGTACTTGATGTGTTATTCAAAGACTCAACAATCAGTCTTGGGTCAATCAACTCTCTCCAAAAAGCAGTGATCCTTTTCTCTTGTGTCACAGAATACTCCACCACCTTAGTTCCATTTTCATTGTGAAAAACCAAATCAAATGTCCCAGGTTCTTTCATGGTGGGTAAGGATGAAAGAATTTCTATATCTACTTGCTGGGCCTCTGGATTGTGGCTTAGTATTTTTCCTTCCTTGTAGTCAGAGACATCAGGAGAATAATCAGATGTTAGTTCCAAAAGCTTAAATGCAATCTTTTCTCCAACTTGGGGGGCAGCTGCTAACAAGGGTAAAAAACTGCAGTCTCTGTGTGTTTCTACTGGATTCTGGATAATAGTAGATGAGTTTGTTAGCACTTCATTTAAATATGGCTGCCTCTGTTATTCAGTGTTTCTATTTAAAACACAGGGAACAGCCCTTGTCCTTGATCTTTTCCCCACATGCCCCAATCCCTAACTCGCTTATGAGAAAGCAGGTCCTCTCCTCTACCCCAACCTCTTCCCAAACTGGTGGGCTGTAACATCGGGAGGAGGGCCAGGAGCCAATCTGCCACCGTTGGAGTCATTGTGCTTCCAACCTGTAGCATTTGGAGTCCGTTGTGATGGCCCCAGACCTGGACAACCTCTTCCTGCAAACAGGCCTGCTGTCTTTGAGAGGACTGCAGCCTTGTTCAGGGGGCTGTTTGGCATCATGCATGCATCCTCTGACTCTGAACTAGAGACTGAAATAGAAGATGATGTTCTGGCTGTCTTGTGCTCGAGGGGGATAGAGTTAAAGCCAGTTTTTGTGGCTGCTTTGTGTGCATTTGTGTTTTTTATAGAGGGCCCTTCCTTTGATAATGCAGTTGATATCTTCTCTGAGGACTTTCTGACTTCCAAGATGATGTTGCTGAGACCATTGCTGGTTGATTCATGATGAGAATCAGACTCTGAGGAGGAACTGGGACTATTTTTTGCACGAATGTCCACACCACCTTTCCTTTTGTCTTTAACAAGGCTGGTTCTAGCAGGAGAAAGTTTGGAGGACTCCACTTCTGGACTGTCCACGTTTTCACTGTGTGTGCTTTAGAAGACTTGGGATTCGTTTTCGGTTTCCTATATACACATTTCTCCTCTCTCTTTGGTGATGTTCTTTGGTCTCTTCACTATCATCTACTACATCACATGTGGCGTTGTTTTTCCTCTTTTTTTTTTCTTCACACTCTGATGTATGACAGCTTTTGGTTCTAGAGCCAAGATGTTCTCACTGTTGTTCTCTTGCCTCTTCCAATGCTTCTTTGAATTTCTGTAATCAGTTTCTTCATCCTCTTCCAACTTATAGGACCACTTCTTTGCTTTTCTAGGTAAGAAGTGAGTACCGTCTGTTACTATTATGGGATTCTCAGCGACTTCCTCTCTTCTCATTTTACTCTGAGGCAGTCGGTGTCTGGTTCCAGACGTGTGCTCTCACAGTGAGGCAAGAGACCCTGCTCCCGGTAAAGGCCAAAGGGAACCCCAGAACCAGAGCCGAAGCGCAGGTGGAGGAGACTAATAGATCTGTTTGCGTCAGCCAGAAGCCAAAGTCCATGCGGTGCAGGGTGGCTGGCGTCGGGTAATCAATTCGAAGCCAAAGCCTTACCAGTCTCGGAGGCTACTGTCTTGCTCGATGCTCCATGGCAGACTTTAAAATACAGAGTGAACACTCTTCTGTCTGGGAGGGCTCATACGAAATTCCACCAAATAGATTTCCAGGCTGGAAAAAAACAATGTTGGAGTCTTTCTCTTACCTTGTGACAGTGTGGCTGTAGCGGTCTTTCCTGCGGAGATGTACGAATTCCCAGTATCTTGGGGCGGCCACCCACTCAGAGAGGACGGTACCAGGGGTGAATGAGCCTGAAGCTCCCCGAGACCCTGGGAAGCTGCAGCTACTGGAAAGCACTGCCAACTTTAGGAGGTTCATGCCCCTCATTGCCTCATTTCCGTGACTACTTTCCTAAGAGCTAATGAAAAGGTGTTTACACGCGGAGGAGACATGCAGATAGAGTCCGAGCTGTGACTATGCTCCCGTCCCTCTCTGAGAAGGCACTGCTCAGCGCCCCGACTTTCAGAGATAACTAACTCGGCCACTCACAGTGGGCTTTCACGGCCCCAGAAACTGATCTTTCCCGTGCTTGGGCCAAGTGGTGGCCTACACGTTCTTCAAACGACTTCTCAGGCAGCAGTTGACCTGCTCTGAACAGCAGAAATACAGTCAGGCGCTTATTTCCTCTGTTCCTCTCCTTCCCCCTGCCCTGCTCCTCCACGGTTCCCTCCAAGGGCATCCCTCCTGTTAGTCGGTCTCCGTTTCCAGCCCCTTTGATCCCTCTGTGCTCTGAGGGACTTTGCCTGAACATGTCCGATTCCACACCTGTTTAGGTTCCTACTGCCTATTGCCCTTCAGAGCCCTTATCTGCTGCCATCTACAGACAGTACAGGGGCGAGCTCTGAGCAAGGCCGCCCTGGCGGAATCCCAGATCCACCCCGCAGCAGCGCGCTCTGTGCCTCCATTTCTTTACCTAAGACAGAAATGATTGTTGTGCCTCGCAGTTGTCACTGGATTGACTGAGGCGATACACATAGAACACTTAGAAAAGGACCTGGTGCAAACCAAATGCTTGATAAATGTTACTTATTAATATTGTTTGTTTGTTTATTTATTTTTATTGTACTTTTCCCATTACCATTTAGTTCCCTTATACTTCCTTCCCTGAGCAATCAGCACACTGTTGTCGATGGCCATGAGTCCTTTTTCATTTTTTTTTCTTTTTTTTAAAGTGTATTTTATTGATTATGCTATTACAGTTGTCCCATTTTCCCCCTTCATTCCCCTCCACCCTGCACATCCCTTCCCACCCACATTCCCCGCTTTAGTTCATGTGCCATAAGTTCTTTAGCTTCTACATTTCCCACACTATTCTTGCCCTCCCCCTGTCTATTTTCTACCCACCATCTATGCTATTATTCTATGTACCTTGTCCCCCTCTCTCCTCTTCCCACTCCCCTATTGCTAACCCTCCACGTGATCTCCATTTCTGTGTTTCTGTTCCTGTTGTAGTGGTTTGCTTAGTTTGCTTTTGTTTTATGTGTGGTTGTTAATAATGGTGAGTTTGCTGTCTTTTTACTGTCCTATTTTTTAATATTCTTTTTCTAAGTCCCTTTAACATTTCATATAATAAGGGCTTGGTGATGATGAACTCCTTTAACTTGACCTTATCTGAGAAGCACTTTATCTTCCCTTCCATTCTAAATGAGAGCTTTGCTGGATAGAGCAATCTTGGAGGTAGGTCCTTGACTTTCAAGACTTCAAATACTTCTTTCCAGCCCCTTCTTGCCTGTAAGGTCTCTTTTGAAAAGTCAGCTGACAGTCTGATGGGAACTCCTTTGTAGGTGACTCTGCCTTTAGCTCTTGCTGCTTCTAGAATTCTCTCCTTCATTTTAATCTTGGCTAATGTAATTATGATGTGCCGTGGTGTGTTCCTCCTTGGGTCCAACTTCTTTGGGACTCTCTGAGCTTCCTGGACTTCCTTGAAGACTATTTCCCTTTCCAGATTGAGGAAGTTCTCCTTTATTATTTGTTCAAATAAGTTTTCCACTTGTTGCTTTTCCTCTTCCCCTTCTGGTATCCCTACAATTCGGATGTTGGGATGTTTACAGATGTCCTGGAGGTTCCTAACACTCTCTTCATTTTTTTGAATTCTTGTTTCTTCCTTCTTTTGTGTTTGGTTGTTTCTTTCTTTCTTCTGGTCCACTCCATTGATTTGAGTCCCAGTTTTCCTCCCATCACTGTTGGTTCCCTGTGGGTTTTCCTTCATTTTACTTAGTGTAGCCTTCATTTGTTCATTTAATTTGTGAGCAAAATCAACCAATTCTGTGAGTATCCTGTTGACCAGGGCTTTGAACTGTGCATCTGATAGGTTGGCTATCTCTTGGTCACTTAGATGAATTGGCTCTGGGGCTTTGATCTGTTCTCCCATTTGAGCCATTTTTGGTTTTGTTTTGTAGGTTTTTTTTTTTTTTTGGTCTGGTTGCACCTGTTATGTAGTGAGAGGCAGAGCCTTAGGTGTTCCCCAGGGTGAGGCAGCCCAGTGGCTGTGTTGTGACGCTGTATGTGGGGGAGGGGTCTGAGAGGGAACAATGGCGCGTGTTCCACGCTCTTGTATTTCAGTCCCTTCCAGTGCTTCCCACAAGCAAATTGGGCCCTTCTGGTGCTGATTTCCATGTGGGTGGGCTTGTGTATGTTCTAGGACCCTGTGGGTCTCTCCACCAAACTCTCCTGTGAGGCTGGAAGTCTCTCCCGGCACCTCAACCCCCACAAGTGTTTTCAATAGGTGTTTTTAGGTTTTATTTCCTGGCACTGGGGCCCTGGGTTGCACAGTCTGTCTCACTCTGTGTTTTCGCCTGGATTATCTGCGTGAGAATGTGGGACCGCCTGGTCAGCCAGCTACCTTGCACAGCCTCCCTGGGTCTGCCCATTGCCACCCTGCACCTGGGCCTCCAGCTCTTGTGTGCCTGGGTCTGCCAACCTCCGCTTTTTCCTGCTGCAACTCCATTCCTCTTACTGGTCTGGATGAATGGTTGTCAGACTTCTGTACAGTTCAATTTTCTGTTAGTTCTGGTTGTTTTCTTATTTCTAAATCTTTGTTGTCCTTAATTTTGGTTGTGCAAGGAGGCACAGTGTGTCCCCCTACGCCTCCATCTTGGCTGGAAGTCCTCCTTTTTTGTTTTTGCTCAACCCCTCCAGCCCATAACCTTCCCCCTCCCCTTAGCTGTCAACCTGTTCTCCATCTATGAGTCTGTATTTTGGTTGTTAGTTCAGTTTGTTCATTATATTCTGCATATAAATGAGACCATATGGTATTTATCGTTCTCTGACTGGCTTATTTTACTTAGCATTATGGTCTCCACGCCCATCCTTGTCGTTACAAGGGGTAAAATTTTCTTGTTTTCTATAGCTGAATAGTATTCCATTGTGTAACCAGCTCATTAATATCCCCATATTCTTTCCAGATACCTCAATGCCTCAGGATTTCTCATCACTGGCCCATGATGGCCTGGCTTTATAACTTTCCCCACACAATTTCCACTGCCTGGAATTTCTTCCAGCAACATTTTCATATTTCACAGCCTGAGAAGGTTTGATCTGGGCTCCAGCTCCAGGGGACTGGTGGTGGCTGCCTGGAGGAAGCGGTGGCAGAGAGTTTGGGGTTGCTGAGCTCACTCAGGAAAGGATGGCTGCACTCACGTGTTGGGCTTGTGGGACCACAGCAGGGGAGCAGCAGGGGAGCGCACGCGCTCGCTGTCCCCAGCTAATAGTTCTGTTTGCCATCCAGGAGAAGCTCTACCTCTTCGGAAGCCTGATGCCAATGCCCCCACCTACCACCTCAGCTGCTCTCTGTACTCTAACACTCTAAACACTCAAGCTTCCCTCTCATAAGACATGCTACATATTTTTAGTTTTATTACATGTTTTTATTGTCTACTTTACCTTTCTTCCTAGATTGAACCTGCTTGGGGATAGGATCAGGGCTTTTGACAGACATGCTTTTGTTTATTAAATGTCTGCTCCATGCCAAACACTGAACTTCACAAACATTTACATTTCTAAGCCTCCCTGGGAAACTGGGAATGATTTTAATCTACATTTGCAAGTGACCTACTTGAAAAAATTAAGCAAGTTGCTCAGGCTAACACAGATAGTAAAGGATGGGGCTGCGATTCTAACTCATTTCTGTCTGACTCAAAACCTCTATGTTTACTGCAGTTCTCTCTCTCTCTCTCTCTCTCTCTCTCTCCATATATATATATATATATATATATGTATATATATATATATATATATATATATCCCCAACTGGTAGGAAGTAATAAGCCCTTAAATTATGCTTAGGAGGAGGTATGGTCATGAGTGTCCTCATTGTGCAGATCAAGAAATTGAGGCACAGATTGAGCAATTTGCCCACATTCTGCAGCTAATTGTAAGAGGCCAGGGTTTAGCCACACAATCTGGCTCCAGTGCCCCCTTTCTTAATGACATGCCCTCCTGACCTGTTGAAGACTCAAGTGATACCTGCTAAGAGGACACTTTAGCCACAAATAGAAACATTTCAAGGGGGGGTATCTTTCAATCATCCACAAACCCTCCTTCATGTTCACATTCTCACATGCCTCCATCCTGCTCTCAACACACCAGCACACTGAAGGATGGACTGGGGCTTCCCAGATTTTCAATTCATGACTGACTGACCTCTGGGAGCTCACTGGCTTCTAGACAGGGAGCATTTTTTTTTTTAATCCCATGTCAGTGCCCTGAGCCTGTGTGGGTTTTGCTGCCAACCTGGCAGCCTACTTAAAATTTAAGACATACTGTTGGATTGAAGCCAGCTTGGCTTGGAAGCTTTGCTGAGGAGCCTGAGGTTGGGCCGCAGTTATAACCGTATCTCCTCCTGGTCTCTTGTGGCTCAGCGGCATGGCATTCTGGGCGATGTTGAAGCAGCCCATGCTGTGCTGCTGAGCCCAGGTTCCTGAAGCAGAGGGCACAGCACCCCTCTGCCTTGCCCCACTTGGGACCTTAGGCCCATGGATACTGAGCTGCGCTGCTGCTTCAGATGTAGCATCTGTCATCGACTCTGCAGCAGCCTGCCCCTTTGCAGCGAGCCATGAGACAAGATTATAGGAGTTATCAGAAGTGGAGACTTTTAGAAGTTGTTCTTTATCAGAACTGAAGCTTGTGCTTTGGAAGGCCAGCCTTACTCCTCACAGCACTCAAAGCACGGAGTTCTCCAGGTTCCTTCTGTACGAAGAAGGACCCACCTTTATTCTCCCACAAGTTGGAATTATAGGTGGGCATCTCTTGAAAGACTATGAAGGTAGAGTTTGGAGAAGTATGAGCAAATCCTCAATACCAAACTAGCAGAAGAATACGAGTCTTTTGTAAAATCCACACATGATCAGATTATATGATGACATGGGACAGGGCCCCCAGGCGCATGCCCTGAAGCTTTGCTGCATATCTAGGTACTGGCTTCGACCTCAAGAGATGGCTGCTGCCCCACTTTCTGCAACTGCTGTGATTATCACATTTCATTACAACTTTGCATCCTGAGAACACTTACAAGTTTCTGCGGGTCCATTTTGTACAGTTTGTAAGACCTTAACACTTTCTCGTTGCCACAAGCCTATCTTTCTTTCCTGCTCATCCAATAAAGAGCTGTGCCCTACTGTGATAAATTTTGAAAAACAAACAAAAACAAACAAACAAACAAACAAACAAACCTGGAGCAGAGTTTAGCAAAATATGGCCTCAGTGGCAATGAACAAAGGGAGTGCCCCCAGCACAGTTCTGTAAGAAGTACGTGTGACAGTGCAAATTTCTTTGATCTTGGGGATGCTGGCTGTGAATTTCATGCACCGCAATTATGGTTAAAAACACTTAACTTGACCTGCAGAAGCTCATTAATGTTTTGTGACCACATACATTACAACAGTGGGTTGTTTTATGTGGAGGTATTATTGTTAAATACAGGGACTGTTCCCAGGCACAGAGTAAGAATTGTATCTCAGGATGAACATCAGATGTGATTATGATGACATACAAAGGTCTGTGGTCCTGCATCTACAAACTCACGATGAGGAATGACACCAAACCGGTGACGGGTGGTCTGACACATGGACTCTGCCTTCCCGCAGTGTCAGAAAAACCCTTTAACTCCAAGTTGTAAAATGCCCACAGGGAGTCTCTGCTCACCTCATCCACACAAAGAGTTCCCTGGACACTGAACCTCTAAAAAGAGGAAGTCTCCCCCGGAGCAGGAGAATTGGGGTCTGCTTGGGAGCAAGGAGCAGGTGGGGCTGGGCTGGGCCAGGCCCCTGCAGCACTTTTACTTGGGAGGAGTCACTTCACCTTTCCATCAGTTACTACAAACAGATTGGGATCCTTTGGTAGGGGTCTTCCAAATTACAGTCATACCATGGTACTCGTCTACTCCAGAATTCACTAAACCCTGTACTCCTTCCATTTTGACGAGAAAAAAATGTTTCAGCACTGAGAGCTTGCTTGCCACTCAGCACCCCTCTCTCGCGATGAAACAGAAGTCATGTTTAGCCGTAGCCTGTGAACAGTTCAGTACTTGTCAGTTTCATCACTCGCCATGAGTTCCGGAACAAATTAATGATGAGTAGGAGGTACAACTGTCTTTTTTAGGAGTCCATGTTCAACAGTTAGAGCTTTGTTTTGGCAACCCCCTTCCCAGAGTTGCATACAGACAGCCCTTCACCTTGTTTCCAAACCTGAGGAACAATGTAGCCTTTGTTTTGAGGAGGTGGAAGTTAAGTGTATGTTTATTTTTACTGTGGTTTGTTCAGAACTACATTGTACAAAATGCCTTGTTTCGTTTATTATTGTTTCTAGAAAGAGAAGTTCTGTTAAAGTTGTTTCAATTTGAATATAGAATTTTTAAAAAATCAGGGTTTATTTTTAAAAATTCTGAGTGTAATTCAAATGTTTGGCAATACCTTCTAGAGTAAAGTAATATTCAGAGACAGTTCTCATCAGACAGCTTAGAGAAATTTCTAGTATATTCACATTGGAATATTCCTTATTAATGGATGTTTTTCACTTAAATCTAACTCCAAACTGCAGAGTTATTTTATGTATATGTTTATTATATAGTGTTAACAAGCTTAACTACAAGCAAAACACTTAAGCTATTAAAAAATAAATAAACTTTAAGATGTACTAGTGATCTGAGTGGCAGATACTCCAAAGGAATGAGCCCTCCTTCTTCCAGTAAGTGCCCAGGCTGGGTTAAAGGGAATGGGTGATGGGGGTAGGGGGTGGACAAGCATCTCTATGCTTCAGGCTTTTCTGCTGACCTTGGTGCTGAAACTGGTATCCGCAGTTCTGCTGGCATCAGTTGAAGCTGGATGTCCATGAGGCCCCAGAACCCCACCTGCTTCTTCAGGGGGTCACATAGAGAATTTATTGCTCTATCTAAGTCAGGGGCATTATGACTATATTTGGATTTTGAAGTGGTCACTCCAGCTGTGAATCAATATCTGGCCATTAGAACAAATGGGTAGATTGAAGCAGCTTGGATGGATGATGATGGTGGTTATCTTGGACAAAAATTGTGCTGGAGGTGAAGAGAAATGGATGGACTCAGAGGTGTATAAGAAGTAAAAGGTTGAATATGGGGGAGGGAGAAGAAGTCAAGGATGAGTTCTAGGCATCTGGATGCTGTAGTGAGATGGAAGTCATATTACTTCCTAGGAGCAAATGAACGAAGGTACACTAGAAAGTGGGTGGAGAAAGACTGTGAACTCAATTGGAGGCATGTGGTCTTGGGGATGCCTTTGAGACATCTGAGAAAAGACACCAAGAAAGCAGTTGGACCTATAGACATGGGACTCAGGAGAAGGATCCAGACTGGAGATAATTTTTGTTGTAGCTACATATAGTGATAATGGAATTAATTGGCTTGGATGAGCTACTTAAGATAGAGTGTTTAGAATAAAAATAAAAGGAAACTCAGGGATCAGCCTCAAATAACCCTAATGTGTCATGGTCAAGTAGAAGTTAATACTACAAAGAAGACTGAAAGGGGGTGTTCATTAGTATCTTTGAAGATGGCTATCTTCAGTTGATACTATCTTCAGTTGGCTTCTTTCTTCTGCAATGAGTCCTAAGGCCAAGACTTAGCAAACACACAGGAAGCTTGGGTTTCTACAATTGAAACTGAGCAAGGGAAAGAACAGACAAAACAAAACAAAACAAAAATATGAGAGAGGCTGACCTGATATAAATGTCAAACATTCTTCCTGAGTTTGTTTCTGAAATAATTTAATGTGTCATTGTAAATATTTAGTATTTTTCTATCTAGAATACCAACACCCTCCCTGCCCCCACCCCTCACCCTTTGGGGAATGGTTCTTTCTGCACCACTGTGTCAGCCTGACTAGAATAGGAGTTGCCATGTTGTGCCTCCTGCCTCCCTGTCCAAAGAGGAGGAGCATATTTTTAAAACCAGAGCCAGTCAGAGGCCTTCTGCAGAGCTTTTTGTTTGTTTGTTTGTTTGTTTGTTTTTTAACTTGATCCCTAAGAATCAGCCTCACTTTCTCTATGGTAGCAAGTCTTCTGCTGTGAGTCTGAGAATTCCCTGGAGAGTCTGTTTTTAGCCACAAGGAGAAGCCTGCTTGAGACACAGGCACATGGGGACCCAAAATGAGTCCTGGTATCATTTAAACCTCTAGAAATAAAAACTCCCACCCAAGGCTCAACTGTACTCTCCTAGCTTTTGCTGAAGTTTGATCAGCAAACAGTAAATAATTTTGACCTAAGCTATTATCATGTGTGGGATTTAGACAAATGTATCAAGACATATATCTGTCCAGTAGTTAAGGGATCAGTCACTCTCCAAGGGCTTTGTTGAAGACAGAAAGTGCCTGAGGAAAAGAAGCTTCAGCCTGGGGCTGGTGACCGGGATCAGCTCAAGGTGGGGCAGATGATGTATATGATGTGGGTATATATGCTGTGTGTATATATACTGTGTATAAAATGTGTGGTTTCCCTGTGATGGTGTGAGTTACTCTGGAAAGTACCCTCTGGGATCTGGAGGTGCCACCATTGAATACACAGTAAGGAAGCCGTGGGCTGACTCCAGATTGAGTCACTGAGGAGAGAGGGGAGAAGGCTCCAGCTGGAGGAGTCATCATTCTTTGCATGTAACAGAGGGATGGTCTCTCACAGAGCATCATAAATGAAGAACTGTTTCCTCCTGACTGTCCAGGTTACCTAAGGTCACCTTCATGAGGATCATATGACCACAGAGTTATTAGTTTTTTACAGACTGCAGGACCAAAGCTTCTGTGCACCAATCACCCACTGCACCAGGGGTCTCATTTGAACAGGGCATGTACTCAGGACACGCCTGCAGGGACAACACTGCCATCCCTACTTTCTAGGCGAAGACACTATGAAGAGAATCCTATGAAGTCCCCTAACTGCAGAAGCAGGAGAGATAGACTTGAATGAGGATCTTCTGACTCCAAATCCGGGGGGACTTTTCCCCAGGGTTCCTTTCAGGTCGAACATCCATGATTCTATGACTCTAGCACTGGTTCTTATTGGATAGGGATGACGTCATCTGCTCTTAGCCAAGAGAGAGAGCTTATCTGGTAGTTCCTGGCTTCCATAATTCCTTGAACTACATTTTCCTGTCCCCTTTAGCCCTGGGGTCTAGGGTCTGGGTGGAAGCAGGGCTCTAGGCCTGATGACCTTTGGAAGTCCCTGGTCTGTAGAACCTTATTGTCAGGTAAGCTTACATCACTTTGCATTCTGAACTACAACTTTTTGAAAAGCAGGATGACAAGGAAGAAAACACCAGACTGTTCAGAGAGGACTTTGCACATGTGACTGACCAAGCTGATGAAGATCCTGCTCTCTCTCATGCTTGTGGCCACTTCAGCGCTAGTATTAAGGCTGGTCTCCCTCTTTTCTTTTCAGACCCAGGCTGGCTGGTGCAAATATTCCTGAAGTACTCCCATGTCACCTCCTTGTCCCTGGGGCCTCTTCTAAGCCACCAAGATCTCCAATGATCCATGGTCTAAGAACAGTACCAGTCCGATGCTCAAGATTTCACAGTGCTGCTGAGAACTTGGCCTTAGAAGAGTCTAATGAAGAAAATCAAAGCAAGCTCCTGCTGGGAAAAGCTCCTCCTGCCCTTCCCTCAGCATTGACCAGGGCTTGAACACAGGTCCAGGACCTCAGCCTTCCACTCACCTCTTAGCAGCATAGTCAGTGACATGCAGGTGCAATTCAAATTGACAAGGCTGAGTTCTCACTTGCAGAGAAAGACAGATGATGTGATTTGTGTGTATATGTGTACGTGTGTGTGTGTGTATATATATATGAGAGTGACATGAATGGATATTCTTGAGGGCTTCATGCTAACTGAAATAAAACAAAGACAAATACTGCACACTATCACTTACATGTGAAATCTAAAAAGGCTGAACTTGTAGAAACAGAGAGTAGAATGGCATATACCAGATACTGGGGGTGGGGTAAATGGAAGATTTTGGTCAAATGATACAAACTTCCAGTTATAAGTAAGTTCTGAGATCAATTGTATAGCAAAATGCTAATAATGCTCTATTATATACTTGAAGGTTGTTGAGTAGGTCTTAAGTGTTCTCATTACGAAAAAGAAATGGCAATTAAGGAACATGATGAAAGTGTTAGCTGACACTGTGGTGGCCGTCATTCTGTAAAACATAGATGCAGGAAATCAAGCTCTTGTGCCCTTCCCCTTATACAATGCTGTGCTCGTATGCCAATTAAAGCTGGGGAAAAACGGTCAGGCCTTCCAGGAGGCAGGAAGCCTAGGGGTGCAGTGGCCTTGGGCCAGGGCCGAGTCGAGTGTCCACTTGACCCCACTCTAACTAACTGGGCCACAGGATCCTGGAGATGAGTGGAGAGTGGGGGTGGGTGGGGTAGTGCCAAACTAGTCCTTCTGAGCCCCAAAGAGCCTCCACGGCTGCCACCCACAGCCACACCCGTTCGCAGGCTGTGGGCTCTCCCACATCTCAGCCTTGGGCCCCTTCTTCTTCTGCAGGCTCTCTTGTTTACGTAATTTTTCTCCATCTCTTAAGATTATATTTCATTTGGATTTTTGTTTTTTTCTCCTTTGTCTTATTGGATACACTTTTGTGTCTCTTCTCTTATTTTTGTCCTCATGTCCCCACCCTTTCATACCTCTTTTTTTATCAGTTTTCCTTTCTTTTCTCAGATTCCTCCTGCCTTTGTTTTTTTATCTTTATCTCTATTTTTAATTTTTCTTCACTGCCAGCTTTGTTTATTTATCTTTTTCTTTTACTTTATATGTTTTCCCCCTCTGGGCTCTTTTTGATTCTTCTCTTTCCACTCTTCTACCTCCCTCCAGTTCACAATTTTTTATCTACACCAATTTGGAAAGCACTTTGAACCCCAGAAGTTCTAGCACATCTTAAAGGAATCCCAACTGCAGTGGAAAGAGAATCAACATGAGAGGAAAGGAGAACCGGTCATATTCCAATTTTGGCCTTTCAGCTGAATCTCTCTGTTCTCACACTTCTTTCAATGCTTTCAGGAGACCTGATTCACTTACTTCTCTGTAGAGAACAGCATAGCTGAGCTTATCAGAACCAACTCCCTGGGCGGAAACTTGGCAATAGCTGGGTTTGCTGGGCCTGCCCCTCCTGCTTCGGCAAATGTTATCGCCACGCACTGTGAACAGAGAAGGAACTCATTTTCTGCAAGAATTCCTAGAACCACGTGTCCTGGGAACCAACAGAGGTATGTGATATATATTTGGAGCCATGTCAAGATCCTCCTTGCTCCACCCTTGGTAATAAGCCACATGTTCTATAGAAAGCACGTTCAGCTTTGACTCATTGGTTAATTTAGCTGGACAACCAAGAGGACAACTGTCTGAAGGTGAGACAAGGCTGGAGAAGAGCATGGGAGGCAATGGAGATCCCTGAATCCCTGAGCCCATCAAAGAATGGATATATAAGGCAGGGGGAGGTCAGGCTGGTGGGTTGGAGAATAGCCTTTGCTCCTGGGGGTAGGCATCCGTGAGGAATCTGTCCTCCAAGACCCTAGATGACCCAGATACAGGAATTTGGAATCCACGACTTCCAATTGCCAAGACAAGTCTATCCTCAATATGGCTTGAAGAACATAGTCTGGGCCCAAATCTATCTGCTAGTCATTGTATATTGAATTACCTGTTTCGTGCCCTTCTCCGTCACTAGCTTATAATGGGATTTAGTGGTAAGAACGTGTTTATATTCTACCACCAGTCCCTCATGTGGTGCTTTAAATGTGGGAGGGCCCCCAAATATCAGTTGACTCTTGTCTCATGAAACATCAGGAGTTCTAGCTCTGTTCCCCATGACTGTTCACCAGCCCCAGCGAGGGACCAGAGGACATTTGTCTCAGCAGGCTCTTGGCACTGTTACCCTTTCAGTGGGGTTGCATCGGAAACACAAAGTGCTTTTCCACTTTTATAACCAGATCACCAAGGATACAAATTAAATTTTTGTCAACATTTATACAAAGTGGCATTTGCTTTCCCTACCCCCAGGAAAAACCCACAGTTGAAGAAAGTTTTGCTCCCCTCTGGCCTTTCTGGTCTGATTACTTAGAAGACTAACTCTCTTCTTATGCTAGAGCCCAATGGCCCTTGCACCTTCTGCATGTCTAGTGGTGACCTTCCTTTGGGCAGAGGCTGGGCTGGAGTCAGGAAAGGAGGCCCACTAGAACAGGGTTGGTGGCTCAGAGTCTGCAGGCATGCTCCCACATGGAGACTTGAGCAGTCAGGCTTCAACCATCCTTTTCTGAGGTGAGGCCAGTGGTGTCCTGGTTCAGAGAGAAGCTCTGGGAGCCAGTCAGCAGGGCCCAGAACCCCTTACTGTCAGTGCAGGTGTGGGCAGGTCACAGTGGGGAGCCCTGGAAACTAGGCTGGCTGCTCCAGGAGGAGCCACTGTCTCTGATCAAAGGCCTGTGGTTAAGCAGCCTGTCTCTTTCCAAGTGTCTTGCCTGCCTGCCTTCCTTCTCTCCTTCCTTCCATGTGAACATTTGCCAGGAGCTTGGAGCTATGCCCAGACCTAGACATTCTAGCACACAGCATTGGTTCCTTGAGTCCTCGCCTCTCTATGTATAGGTTTATCACCCTGTAGAGTTACTCAGTCACTCTAAATCTGCTTCCTTTCCCGTGGAAAGGGTTTAGTTATACATATTTCACATATAATGTCCCAAGACTTAATTAAACAAGGAATGTAAAGCTATTATCACAGTGCCCCATTATAAATAAAAATGTGGTGCCCTGGCCAGGTAGCTCAGTTGGTTAGAGCATCATCTCCAAACACCAAGGTTGTGCGTTTGATCCCCAGTCAGGGCGCACATAGGAATCCACCAATATGGACCAACAAATCTCTCTCCTTTCCTCTTTCTCTAAAAATCAATCAATAAATACAATTAAAAAAAATAAAAATATGCCAACAATCCTAATTGCCCTCAAGATGCCCCCTGCCCTGAGACTGTGGCTGTCAGGAGGATTAGTAAGGGACAACAGCCCAGTCCTGGGCTCTCAAGTTGCTCAGCCTCTCATCCCAAGTGATTGAAGGAAGGAGCTTCTATTTCCCAAGCACTGCCCTGTACACACTGTGTTCTAATCCTCCATATCCTGAAATGGCAGTGAAGGGGTAGATTGTCTCACAGCTCACAAATTCCTTTTTCACAGCAGAAGCAGCTATTGTGGAAAAGATTCTGTAGAATTATTTGGAAACTATTTTATCAGTTGGGGCCATTGCCCTGATGTTGAAGAAGGAGTCCAGCCAAGCAGTGAGTATTTGTTGTTCTCTGAAGGACAGGCAAGGTCATTAAGTGGGAGTGCATGTGAGTATGTTCTACTGGCAAGCTCCACCCCTTATAAGTCTCTCATGTCTTCTTCCTCCAAGAAACTTTCATAGAACAAATTGATTGCTGCTTAGGAAACTTTGCTGGCATAGTGGGTGATGGAGATGCTCTTATTTTATCAAGAGCTTGGCTCTTTTCAAACAAATAATAGCCAGAGGGACAAGGAGAGAGAGTGAAGGGTCAGGTCTGTGTCTGGAGTGTGGCCTTCATCAAAGGGGGAGTCAAAGGCAAATGAAGAGAGAAGTGTGGGTGCAGGAGACCAGCTCTGAGTGCTTCCAAATATCAACAGCTGTGGAGCAGCAAGACCACTGTCTCTACAGAAGCACGTGCCCTGGATTCAGAGAAGCTCACTCTGTCGCATCACTCCTCATTTCCCCTTCCTTGCTCATAACACATGCACACACACTGCACACCACACACTTTGATGCAAAATGCACACACAGTGCAATCCAGTGCAAATGGATGCAACAAGCCAAGCACCCACACGGAACAGCATTCTTCAATGGAGGAGGGAGAGGTGTTCACATACCACACAATACAGACACAAAACTACACACATAGACACATATCACCTACCACACACACCCAGCACACAGAGACGTATGTATACATACATACCACACTCACACAGATACTAAGCACAGCTTTCACCCGGTATAAACACATACATTTAGTAAATAGACCTGGATTCCAAGACACACACTGAAGAGAGCTGTGGGGACACACAGCCAAGGGAGGAACTGTACCTGCCCACAGAGCTTTTAACAGAAATTGGGACAATAAATACTCAGGTACCTGACAAGCAAGAGCTGGGTAAGTGCTGAAACTGAAGTTTGGAAAGATTTCTGGGACAAGCAATATGCCTAGAACAGGAACTGGACAGTCTGAGGCAGTTACTCATTATACACCCTTGGGCCATTCACTGGCTTTGACTAAGACTTAAATGGACACAGTTGGTCAGGAGGGTTTGTGGGGGGAGCCAGGGCCTGTCACTGCGAGAACTCCACAGGGAGAGCTCCATGCTGACAATACAGCTCTGTGGCTGTAACTTCCCTGCCCCTTACTGGGCTTTGCCCACCATGAACACGTGAACACCGACCGCTCCACCGTGGCATGCTGTTCAGTGAGGGCACTTGGCTGGTCCTGTCTGTGGGCACTGGACTGCAGACTTGACTTTCTTTTTCCCCAAATAAATTCTCAGGGGTAAACATGAACTTTTTACCCCCAAGCATATTTTGAAAATCCAGGAGGACAGGACTCCTCAGTGTGGCAGGTGCCACATCAGCAGTTTCATAGGTGTTATCTTTAGTACATCTCATGACAGCCTTAAAAATACTTTTGAACTCAGGTTATAGATGAGGAAACTGAAGCTCAAAGAGGCAGGATAGCACTGATAATGAGAAACAGGTCATCCAACTGCAAACCTCATGTTGCCATGGAGAGTGGAAATCATAGAGGTGGTAATAAGAAGTCGTGGTTATTGTTACAGCAGTTACCGACCATGTGCCTTTTTGCTAGGAAATACCAGCCTTCTGTGGACCGTGTGAACTTGACACTGCCACTTGGTTTCTGATTAACTCCTCAGAGATGGGGGTTGACAAGGAGCCTTTCCATCTTTCTAGGCAGCCTGATTTTCAGGGCACAGCCACACTGGTCACTCGGCAAGCTGAGTGCCTGAAGGACACAGATGGTTGTCATTGACTCCAGAGATTGGAAACAGTCAGCCACTTGAAATACAGAGGAAGCTTCTGAGGTGAGAAACAATGATTGAAATGGCTAACCACTAGTTAAAATGCACCAATAACACAGGGGAGGCGTTCATCTGCATGTGAATTGTAACCAGAGAAGTAACAATTGAACTGTGTGGGCCCCCTGAGCAGAGGTAACACAATTTAAAACAGGAGAGCAGCTTTTGCTCAGGGCCAGGCCCCTGTTCAGCAAGCAGGGAGGGAGGGAGGGAGGCTTTCCCTTGAGGAGGGTCACCTGAAACTACTCAGTGCAGGACAATAATTTGTTGCCATAGCCATGACCTCCAATGCGATGCCAGCCACATGCCTGGCCTTGTGTGGCTGGCCACTGACCAAAGTACCCTGGTATCAAGCTTGGCACCCATTCAATGCCAACAGGAATCCTCAATTTGGGGTGCCATGGAGGAGTAGACTTTTATCCACTGAGAACAGTTCAGCTGGGTCATCACACCATTACAGAGCAGCATTGCTGTGGAACAGGTCAGTGGTAGCCAGCTCAACAGTGTTACAGTCAGTGATAACACAGGACAGTGAGGAACAATATAGCTGAGGAGTGGTCCTGGGGTGAGGTAGCCCAGCCTGTGTTACAGCTTGGACCCCTCCAATGGGGCAGCTGGGCTCCACTTTGGTCCTCTCTGGGCCACCAAGAAAGACAGCTTTGTTCCCTCTGGTTCCACAAGGTGTCTCTGGTGAGCCAGCCAGGAGGCACAGTCTTCCATGGAAAAGGTACATGAGGCCTCTGAGCCAGGGGGAGCTGACATATGTAGTTCCTGTTCCTGGTCCCTGATTGGTCCATCCTCATGCAAATGAGGACTACAAATCTTTATAGTTTGATTGGTCCAAAACACACTGTCCTGATTGGTCAGAATGGAGCTGCTGTGATTGGTCAGTGATAATGCTAATGAGGATACAGCTGTGCAGCTCCAATTAGACATGGGAAGTCTAGATCTTATTGACTAAAATAGGATTTCAGGAACTCCTGGGAAAGGGCTAGCTCAGAGAACAGAAGTGCAGGGCAGGCAGCACTGCAGGGAGCAGGGAATGTTGTGCGGGCTTCTCCCTGAAGCGCAGCATGGCTGCTAGGTTCGTTTATTTTGTCTTTGTTGTTTTTGTTTTTAATTTTTGAGACTTAGTAGCTATCAGGAGCCCTTCTTGGTAGGTATTTTCTTCCTTGGGGTACAGAGTGGCTATCTGAGCAAGACTGAAACTGACCACTCTGGGCAACACCTGAGGCACATTGCAGTGCCAGAGACTCGGTAGGAAGCAGGAGGGGTGTACTAATCAATCTGGCTGGAGGTTTTGCTACTTCTTCCCACCGCTCTGTTCTTGTTTGCATGATCCCTGTGGGCTCTTCTCTACCTCACTCTCCCTTGAGAGACTTGCAAACAGGGATAATGAAGGAAAACAGCTGTCTCACAGACTGAGTTGTGCTGTCTCTACTGCCCTGTTAGGGCAAACAATAATGTGTCTGCCCTTTGCATGCTTGGGTTGAGCTGTATGTCTTCCTATGTGATCTTAAATTATTAACAAAGACATTGATGGCTGTAACCTGAGTCTTTTCAAAGGGATCCCCCATGGAAATGCTTTAGCAAATGGGGAAAAGAGTGGGAGAGAGAGAGGCCCAGGAAGGAGGCACAAGTGGGTGTACAAGCCTCATATCTGTTGCTTTTTGTGTGCTCCTCCCATCTCATCTTGTGGTGGGTTTCTCTGTGAGTGGGCCCAGAGCTGGGCTCACCTACCCTTTCTTTAGGAAGAGAAAGGAGCAGGTCCTCTCTGCAGAGGCCCAGCCCTGGTCTCTCTCCAGGGACATCAGAGTAAGTCTGGAAGGCTGTGGTACCAGCTGGGCAGTTCCCAGGGGAGGAGCGGAGTCAGATTCCCCTGTTTCTAGGGAATATTCGTGCTCTGGGGAGCCACTGTGGCCTGAGTTCCTTCACATTACTAAGGTGGATTTGGATCAGTGTTCAGGTGATGAATGGAAAACCTGAGGCTGGGGAGACTAAACCAATAATTGGGGGAGCCACGGTTCCCCCCAGGCCTCCTGGCTCTTACCCAGTAGCACACTACCTCAGCCCCTCCAGAAATGTTTCAAACTGGGCCTCCCACTCTCCCCAAAACATCTGCAGGGGGGGGGGCTTTCTTGTCTGACTGAGCCGCCCAGACAACCCCAGTCCTATTTCCTGCAGATTTCCCACCCTGTCCTCCCTCATCCCTCAGGCCCATGCCTAGAGTCACCTTCCCTATGAAGCTACTTCTGATCTTACCTGGGGTGCGCACTCCTGACTCTCAATCTCTCAGGGCACAATTCATGTGTCAGAGGTCCTGACTGTACTTCTTTTGTGCCATGGCTATCCATGGGCTGTGTGTATGAACCATGGCTCTATCTTCTCCTGTGCCTGCGGTGTCGTTTGTTGACAAGGCAGGGTTTTGTCCTTTGAACCTCTCTGGAGCATCTGCCTCAGGCTATGCACTCTGGTTGAGGACTACCTTTGATCAGCAGTTGTGCAGTGTCGTCTGGGAACTTGTTCCATGCCTGGCTATACTTCAAGCCCCTAGTATACAAAAGCAGAGTCTCTCTCTGGCAGTTCTCAGCCCAGTGTCTTCCCCAGGGTGAGTGGTTATTAAATGTGGGTCAGTGTTCCTTTTCCTCTACCCTCTAAGGGTATGGATATGGCCCTCAAAAACCCATCACTAATTTCATCCATTTTGAGAGCCACCACCTGTGAGAACAAATGAAGGTCAGTACTGTGCTTGTTTATACACCCTAAAGTGTGGGGGTGCAGACCCAACTGGGTGAAAGTGGGAGGGGAGAAACATAGCAGTGGTTATCCGTGTGATTTGTTACAAACCCTCTGGAGAAGGACTAATTGGAAGATGCTTTTTAAAAGACATTGAGGACCTATTGAGTTGATTTTCAGTGTTTTCATGTGTGTGAAATTGTCTAGACACAGATAAAACATTGCTCTCATTTTCTTGCCAACAGGAATAGCACAGCACGCACATTAAAAACCATGATGACTTGATCAAAACTGTGCCATCCATTCCATGTTTTATCCCCTGCATTCTGAGCAGTGGGATTCAGAGGAGGGGAAGAAAGGGTGTGGGGGGCTCCCAGGGTCTTCCAGCCACCACTGTCCATCCAGGCGCAACTCAGGATGCTTTCACCTACTCTCAGGACTCATCCACCACAATCCTCCTTCCTCCAAACATTTGAAAGCTTCCAGTCTCATCCCTGGCCTCATCTCAGCAGTAGAGAGAAAATTCAGCTGGGTCCCAGTGGCTTATTCTGTGAGAGACCTGCAAATGTGGCTGGGGTGGCGGGGGAGAAAAAGTGCAATGAGAAGTGAAAACTTAGAGGGAAAGGAGAGAATGGAAGGGGCAGGCCAATGGAATGGAGCCAACATCCTCCTCTACCTCATCATCTTCCTGAGAAGACAGAGAGGCAGGAAATGGAGGAGGGAAGGAAAATGGGAGAGAAGAAAAGGAAATGAGGCAGAGAGAGAGAAGGAAGAACATATAAGGAAGAGCAAGAGAGAAGGAGAAAGTGAGGGAGCAGTAAAAACCCTACTGCAGTTTAGGGTCCCTGGTACTCAGTAGGCCCCTCAAGGCCCCAGTTGTCTGTGCCTGAGGAGCAGGTTTGAGTGAAGGGCTCCCCAGTGGTGTTGCTTCCAGAACTTAAGTATTTACTCTTTATGGGTAGCTGAGACACCATGGGCTCCATCCACTACTCACAGTCTTTGCTTAACCCCAACTTCACTCAAAAGATGACTTCAATGCAGGCTCACATTCGCCTGCTCAGTGCAGATGGACAGAGAGGGGCTTCTGTCCTCAAATTAGACCCCAAACTTTCTCATGAAGGTAGAAAGCAAAGTCTGTATTTGAGAATTATTCAGCTTTTTAAACATCAGTTGACCAGCTTCTAGATGCCTTAGGCAAGTTCTGCAGCTGTAATCTGTTCAGTGAACAGGAGATAGTTTAGGGTTCCCAGGGGCTTCCTGCCAGATGAGAGCAGTATGACTGGTGGTCAGAGCTACTGCACCCTGTTGCTTTTGTCTTCCTCCCCTCCCAGCCCTGCACAGTGGCTGGGCACGGGCCAGCTAAATGGGGCGATGGGAAGGGCACCAAGAAGGCAGCTATCGCTGCATTGGAGAGAATGTCTTTCTGGCAGTTTTTCATTTATTCCTCATGAAAACTAGAGGGTGGATAAGTAATTCCTAGTTCTTCATAAGACTACTGTGAGAATAGTGTCGCAAGATTGTGGACACAGAGAGTGGGAGGTTTTGGGGAGCCCTGAAAGTCTGGGGAGTAGGCTTTGCATGGGGTAGCCAATCAAGGCAGCCCGGGAATAAGCATACAGTTAGCCTATTATAAAATTGCTTTTGTTATATGTTGTTTTACTTAAAGATGCAGAACCTATCAAAGATGTTGAGGACTTGGGGTGATTTTTAGACTTAACAAAGATAATTTCTGGGGAACTAATACAACAGCATGCTGATTATAGCTAATAATACTGTACTGTATACTTGAATGTTGTTAAGGAAATAAGTCTTAAATGTGCTCTCTACAGAAGGGAAGAAACACCACTCCCACTGCCCTTGTGTGACTCTGATGGGAGGGACGAGCGGTGCTCTTGTGTGGGCAGCATCACCCATGTCAAAGGGCAACTACGTGCATTTTTTTTTTTTTTATTTGAACACAAGAACAATCCCAATGGACAGGGAATTATCTTTCTGTTTTACCAATAATTAGAATGGGACTAAAAAACAGACGCACAACATGCCTTAATCATAAAACCAGTCGGGACAGCTCTCCTTGTATCCAGTGCTGTCTTGCTACTCTCTTTTTGGTTACCCCTTCTAGTTTTCCAGTAGCCTTGTGGGGATGATTCCTGACAAGAGGGGCCTAAGTGGTGCACGGTGAGAGCTGGACTTTGCCGTCATCTGGTCTCAGCCATTGGACACTCTGTATCCTGAAATCCTGGGGTCTTGTCCAGACTGGTGTGGAGACATTGTCTCCAGGGTAATTTTTAAATTGGGCAAAATTTCACTTCTAATTGTTTCATGAGAGTGATAATAACTATATTATCTCTCTTAATAAGCACCAGTAAAAATTCCTCAGGCTCTGTCCTTGACTTCTGTCTGTGACATTTTAAAATCTATTACTTTCCTTTGGAGAAAAATTGATATGAATTTAATCCTTGCATTTCCCTTTCTGCCTCAAACACAGGCAAGCTTCTTTATTTTATGTTATGCTATGTTATGTTATGTTATGTTATTTTTTATATTGTTGTTTAAGTACAGTTTTCTGCCTTTTACCCCATCCCAGCCCATCTCCCAGCCCTCCATACCTCCCCCTACCACCCGTTTCCACCCTCTGCTTTGTTTTTGTCCATGTGTCCTTCATGCTTGCGCTTAAGCGTCCTGCAAACGCTTCCCCCTCCTTCTGATGCTGTCTGCTAGCTGGGATCCAGGCCTGCCCACCTCTGCAGAGCAAAAGTTTCTGCCCCAGGATCAGCGAGCACCAGCCTTGATTCCAGAGCCATCAGCACCCACTTCCTAGATCCCGCCTCGCTAAATGCCTGTTTCCGTGGAGCAAGCCTCCATGACCTTCCTTAGGGACCACTTCTATCCCGTTTTTGTTTTAAACTGACTGTACAATTTAGTTGTCAAAAGCTGTGTGACCTTTGACAGGTAATCCATCTCTCTGGGACTCCATTGCCTAGACTATAAAATATGGATGATTAATATCAACTTCATGGGTTGCTGGGATAGTAAAATAGGCATTTAACATGACCAAGCATCACATAAATAGTGTAAATTGTATTGATTTGTTTTGTCTTCAATGTATTCAAGTCTTTCTCCTGGCTGGAAGCCTGTCACTGCCCCTCCATTCAATCCTGTCATATTGCCACTCATGCCCCAGACTAACAATACTTTTTTTCTCAGTAGATGGATGCTTGGAGTGCTTTTTCCAGCTGGTGATTGTTTTGTGTTAGTCATTTATTAATTCTTCAAGTTTCAATGAGCAATCACTATATGCCAGCCTCTCATTGTTTTAACTTGCTCTCTCTTTCATTAATTTGGTCCCTTAGCATTTATAATATGCCTTTAAAAGAGCATTAGCAGATACCCATTACTGGTTGTAGAGCAGTGCCATGGACAGTGGCGCACACAGATTGAAACCCACACTAGTGGTCCATGAATGGCATGTCTACATGCGCTGCTTCGTCTCTTTGCAGCCTCCTCTGCACAGTGAGGCTGCTTGGTTTTGTCTGGAGAAAATTGTACCCCCCTGCCCTCCCACCACCAGAGTCCTGATGTTAGTACTTCACCAGCTATAGCTGCACACCCAGGGACTTAGTAGTAAGGACATCTTACTTCTTGTTCAACACCGGCCCAGGGACCAGAATCTGATTGTGTGGTTACTGAGTCCAGCCCCACCCTGGGCCCCAGCACTCATGACCTCCTTTCTGCCCTGCACCCTGCTTCAGTGAACACTCCAATTCCTCAAAGCTCCCCTGAGCCGCCAGTACTGCCCTGTGGTTTCCCACAGGGCTAGTTCTCTTCCCTCAGTTACAGGCTGGGTTCCTAGTTCCTATTCCATGTGGAGAGATTTCCATGGGCCAACTGCTGGTGCTTGCAAACCCTACCCCCTCTGTGTCTAGAGCATCCTTTGCTACTTAATCATTGGCCTGATCTTCCTTAGTTCCTTTCCTGGACCACCACTGCCATGTACATTTTGACCTGCTTCTTGACTAGCAGGCCAGCATTCTCTACCTGTATCAACACTCAGATCAATTACCTTCAGTTCCAGTCCCACCTGAGTGCATGGTAAAGGTGTTATATCTTGTAAGACCTAAGTGACCAATTCTAATGGATCCCAAGATAAGAGCTTACAAAGGAGAAAACCAGGGTCCATTTCTGTTGTGCTGAATGGATTCTAGGGTTTCTGCCGATTCACTCAAGAACCCAGGAGCTGATGTGCTCTGGCTGTATCTTGATCTTGAAGACATTCTGCCCTTTTCTTCAGCGGGGGGTTGAGAAGGAGAGGGCTTGGTTACATCAGACTTACGACCTTACACTCTCTCACTGCTTCAGACTTTTAAAGCCACAGATTTAATCCCACAGAGGCTATTAGGGTCATTGTTCATCCCCACAGGAAAACCAGCCATGAAAGGTGACCACTGGACAAGGTGCTTAGCTGAGTGACAAATGACAATGTAAGAGTCAGCATCTGACAAAACTGAAATGACATCTCTGAGAGTCAGCTCATGCAGTTAGCACCTTTGTCCCACGCATCACAATTATCCAGCAAGGGAAGAAAGCTGTGGCAGAATTAATTAGTACCTGAAAAACAATTTCACACTAGAATAAACAAAGGACACAGAAAATAATAAATGAGCTGCAGAGTCCAAGTCTCAACCTGAACTATTATATAAAAAAATCAATTATTTCCAGCAATGATTAAAAATCATATTGCTTAACAAAATAAGAAAAAGAGATTTGGAGTAGAGGGTAGTTGACTGATGGTCCACATCCTAAAAAAGTGATAAATACTTCATGTCAATTCCCGGGCTTCTAACAGACAGACACCAGGCAACTTGGTTGGATCTCAGTGAGCAGAGGAATGGAAAGAATACTGAAAAACATTAGAAGGGGAAAGAAATAGCAGCTACTAGTGGATGATTATAAAATTGATAAACACCTGAAAGGACTGACTGGGAGATAAAGAGGACAAAACCCAAATCACCAACATCAGGAATGAGAGACTAGTCTATATTGTTGTCTTCAATTAAAGTGTTAAGTTTGGTAGTAGAGGCAGTTAAATTAAAGATCCTTTGGTTCTATCAGACTTAGTTTTATGTCTTATTATGGCATGCCTGTTTCTGTTTTCTGTTCATGATTCACTCCAAGGTGAGGCCTTCCTACAGGGCACGCTTCTTATTTCAGGTCTGATCAAACCGGCTGAGGGGCTCTGTTTCACTGAGAGTGAAAGGCCAAAGTTCTCAGGGCTGTTTGGCCTCTTCAGTCCCTGCTCAGCCCTCAGGGACCATCTCTGCCAGGTCTGTGGAGCACGAGCTTGCACACATTCAGCCATCCTGGGGACGAGGGCTACGAACACGGGAGAATCCCATGCAGACTTCTGCTTCCTCACCTGTTCTGAGGCCCCCAGGTCTGCCATGCCTGCTGGCCAGACTCTGAGCTCTGCCCCATCCTTGCTTGCTCTTCCTTCCTTTGCTATGTAGGTTATCTGCCAACAGCAGAAGACCTTGGTGACCATGGGGTTGCCCGTGTGCACCCCTTTTTCTTTGTCTGCAGTTTTGTGCTGCCTGTTGATTAATGTAAGATTACATCATTTATTTTGCCCAGGTTTACCGTTATTTACAGCAGGGAGGTAACTCCAGAATCAGTAACATATCTACGTGTGTACGCAGATATGCTGGCAGGTGGATAAACACTCTTTGTAGCTCAAAATGAGAGGATGCATCAAAGGGCAAAGATACTTTGTTGTCAAGGAAAACATGGCTAGAGAGCCACAATATCAGTGCGTTCCGTATTCCTTGTGTCTGATGGATGATACCTACCCAGGGACCCGAGATGAGGCATTGGAGAGAAGCAGGCACACACGGTCCTTCCCTCACTTCAGGCTCTCTGTACTCCTTGATCCATCACCTGTGCTTCCCAATTTTCAATCAGAAAAAACCAGGACTAACTCTCTCATACATGTTGAAACAGTTCTTCCAGCTGTAGACTCTCTGAGAAAGGAAGGCTTTTGCACATAGGAGACACTGAGGCTGGTAGGTGAGTGGTTGGCCCAGTCTGTGAAACAAACACTGGAGGCACGGCCAGTCTCCACACCTGTTAGTCATTGATCTCCAGCTGCTGCCAGAGCTGTCAGGGAAAGACAGGGCCTTCCAAACCAGAAGTGCCACCCTTCTGCTGAGCCTGGGCTCAGCTGGGCCTGGTCGGTATTTATTTACTCAGTGCTTGGCATGACTTATTCCTCTGGAACCAGATTCAGCCACCTCTACATGGGAGTCTCTGGGGCTATTTGTCTGGCCTGGAGCTTTGCTTCTTTGGAGTCTGCCATATCTGCCTCTTCTATCTGGACTATAAACTAATGAGAGCAGGAGAAGTCATTTATCATTTTAATGAGATCCTCACATTCAGATGTTAGAGGCCTCTAATTTATTGCTGCTTCAGGATAAAATAGTCAAGAAATTGTTACACCTGCAACCGACTGGTACTGTGAGGCTTTTAAATGTAATCCACAGAGAGGACCTCTGACAGATGATCTGCCTGGGGCTCCTGCAAAGAACACTTCCCTCCCTCAGCGGCCTCCTGATGGAGATGTCCTGCCCGGGCACCCTGCCCCAGCTTGCCCTCTGTGTCGGCTCTGCTTCTCGTCACCTGCTTGGGACAAGCCCCCAACTGTGTTTTCAAGGTATAGCTCTGTGAGGCCACAGCGTGATTGGTAAGCCTCAGACCTGCAGATGGCCTGAGCTCCCTCTACCAACAGCTGGGAGAAGGTGGTCCTGCTGCAACAGCTGACGTGTTTTCCCACCGGGTACCTGCTGGGGGCATGACGAGAAGCATACACAGAAATGAGTCAGTGTTGCCTGTCTGCCCAGGAGACCAGGGCCTGCAATAACAACAGATGCCTCTGTTTCCCCAAGGCCCAGATGGGGGACCTGTGTGGGGGACCTGGGCCTGGCTCTGGGCCACTTCCATCTCAGGAGTCAGCTCAGAGAAACTGTATGGGGGGCCAGAGCCCTGGAGTGGGGGCCAGAGACATACTCCGACACCCTCTCCTTTCTTCCCTGCAGATCACTTAGTGCCTGAGTCTCAGATTCCCTGTTGGGGACACCGACTCATTATCACTTATATGAGGCTATGTAGTGTCACCTGGATGTCCTCAGGTGCCCCCACTTGTGGGTGCCAACAAGGTCCTGTGCGGTTATTGGGACTCAGCAGCCCCACCTGCTGTGATACTGCTGGCCCTGGGAGGACAATCCCTGTGTCCCCACGACCCTCCAGCTCCACCATGCTGGCCTGGGGGCCACAGTCCCCTGGCACCAGTTCAGCAGAGGTGAGGACACAGCTGGGCACCAATGCGTGCAGGTTTCCTGTTGCTGCTGCTGTACTTCCTGATTCCAGCCCACTGGGCAGAGGCATCTGTCGGCTCATCTTTCATCCCCACAGTGATCCTTCCTGCCACTGTTATCCCCATTTGTACAGATGAGCAGAACTGAGGCCTTTTCAGGTGAAGTAATGCACACAAATTTAAACTTGGGCAGTGTGGCTCCAGGGCATGCGCCCTGTCCTGCCCGCCTGCGTATTGTCTGTCCCTCCAGTCTGGCTATTCTCAGGGCACACAGGGCCTGCCCAGCACTCCCCTGGCTGCCGACTTGCCTTTACACTCTGCTCTTGATGGCAGAAGTGGGCTTCTCCTCCCACTGGAGAGTGCTGTGAGCATGTTTGGACCCTCAGATGAAGGCCCAACCATGAGGTCTTGCCTACAGACTGAGGCTTGCATCCCAGGCCCCATTTCTGACTGTCTAACTGGTCTTTCTAAGGACAGATTCCACACAATGAAAAAGATTTTTAATGTTAAAAACAGTTGATGTCTCAAGGTGGCATTTGTTTAATTGGCAGTGAGTTTTAAAGGACGTTGTCTTTAATTTCTAGTCTCTGGCATCATTACTAATAGGTGATAGGTGACCCAGATCAGCCTAAGCAGAGCCGGCTCAGTTGTTTGCAGTAGGGTTGCAGCTGAAAATTGCAAAAGGATCACCAAATCTAGGGAAGCTCTGACACACACTCATAGTTCCCTCCTAGAAATAACAGATTTCATTGGACCCACTCCAAGGAGGCAGCGAAAAGGTGTCCTTGCTCCTTACCTGTGGCATCCTCCAAGTGGGAAGTGGCTGGAGCCTGAATGTGATTGGCCAGGTGCAGGGGCTGCTGCCTTGAGCACCTGGGGGGCCAGGCCTGCAGTCTCTCCCCTGGTCACTAGTGTGAGGCTGGGCCACTCCCCGCATGGCCCAGACACCACCACTACCTGGGCTCCTCTGAAGGCCAGGAGGCTGAGCCCTAGGTCCCCCATTTCCACCAATTCATGGCTTCACTGGAGTAAATAAAATTGCAGATAAAACAAGTGATGAAACACAATCTCATGAATGTGGATTCTCTTAATTTAGAATTTGAGTGCTTTCAAATACTATCTTTGTTTTTCTGTCATACATTTTAAAAAGATTCTCTCAGCAAATTTAAAAAATGAGATTTAGTAAGAACACAAACTGCTTCAAATAAAAAAAAACATTAAATGCCATATGCATATGGTTTTACATTATAAAAAACCCTCAGCTTTTTAAAACAGTTCTCTTTTTCTTACAGATTTTATTTGTTTATTTTTAGAGAGAGGGGGAGGGAAGGAGAAAGAGAGGGAGAGAAACATCAATGTGTGAAAGATACATTGATTGGTTGCCTCTTGCATGCCCCCAACTGGGGTCCTGGCCCACAGTCTGGGCGTGTGCCCTGACTGGGAATCCAACCAACAACCTTTTGGTGTGCAGGCCAGCAATCAATCCACTGAGCCTCACCAGAAAGGGTGAAAAGCTCCTTTTTAACTGGACATTAGTATATGTCTTCCAGAAACCTCTACTACGTATTTTATTTGCATACTTAAAGTCAAATATATAGAGACAGTGAGTTTTTTGTTAATTGAAGTAGAAAATTAAATAACGAAATAGGAAAAGTAAGTATAATAACCAGAAAAGCCAACAATGGTACTATAATTGAATAGTAAATTTAGCGTGGGTTTCTGCACTTCCATCCCAAAAAAGGGAGAAAAAAGAGCTTCATAGCTCTCAGTATTTGATAAAAGGAAACACAGGATTTCTTCAAGAGAGATAAAATGTTTTAGGTGCTAAATTATAAAAGGAAATTGTCATACCAGAGTACATTCCTGAATTTATAAAAGTATATTTATTTGTTTTTAAGCATCCATCAGTTACACTGCTCACTAATTCAAACAGATCTTCTCACAAAGAATCCAAGTTAGTGATTGCTTTGTTTTCTTTTAGAACTTGCTTTTTTTTTTCTTTTCTTTGCTTTGCCTTGTTTGTTCTGGCAAATGCTTTTTGATTTTCTAAGTGTTTCTCTGATTGCTCCTAATAGAGGTGCACTACTCATCCAACAATTGTTTTTTAATCGAGGGTTTATGCTGCGCTAGGCACTTGGATGTGGTGGCAAACGAAACACACAGCCCCTGCTTTTTTTCGAGCCTAGAGCTACCGAGAAAGAAAGACCTGAAACAAACCAATGACCACACCAATAGATACCTAATTAAAACGGCAATTAAAATCATAACAGAAGCATTCTGGAATATGATGAAGGAGTAAAAGGGAGGGTGTGTTTAACAGGAGGGGCTTGATGTGGTGATCAGGATGGCTTCCTTGAGTAAATTATATTTTCCTGAGACCGAAATAATGAGCAGAATCCAGCCAAGATAAGGGGAAGAGGTGAGGGAGAGACAGAAGCAGGGAAGAGCAGGTGTGAGGCACCAGAAAGACTGGGAATGCCACTGGGCCTGGCAGGTAGGGGGAAACGTGTGGCATGAGATAATCCTAAAGAGACTGGTAGGGGTCAGATTTCATTGGGCCTTGTGGGCCATGTTAAGACATTTGGAAGTAATCTTCAGAGTGACGGGAAATTTTTGAGAGGTAGTAAATGGGTAGGAACAGGTGCTATGGGTTGGCTGTGATTAGCAAGTAAAAAGTGGGTGTGTCTGGAGAGAGAAAATGGATGTGGGCCAAGTTAGAGGCATTGCATCCAGGACAAATGATGGTAACTTGGACTGGGGTACGACAGTGGAGGTAGGGGGAAGTGGGAAAGGGGCACAGATTCAAGAGGATTTAGTAGATTAACTTGATAGGCCTTGGTGACAAATTACCTGCAGGACTAGGGCAGAGGAATAAGGTATCAATGATAACTCCAGGTTCTGGCTACAAGTTCAGGTGAATTGGAGGAGCCAATTCACCTGAATTGTGGCCTTGTCCACTGACCACAACCCTAGTCAGGCCCATTAAACACTATCCTAAAAGGAAAAAAAATGGCACTGGAGGCAGCTTGGGAACATGGAAAGATAGAGTAAAGAGAGTGGGAGATTCCCATCTATGGCAGCCCTAGCATCCTCCACCTCCTGCCCATGGGGTAGTTCTGTAAATCATTCCAAGCAAGGTTAACAACATGGGCTCTTTGGAGATGAGAATACTTTAAGAGCTCTGGGAAACTGCGACAACTTGTGGTCCACATGGCTTGCCTTGTCCTAGCCTGTGCTTCCTGAGATGTAGGGCCTGGGGTAAAGGATTTCAGTCCTGACTGGGAAATGAGATCTCAAAAACAAAGGAGCTTGCACTAGCAGGGCAGGTTGACGAGGATGCAGGTGCGTGCCAGGGAGGCTGCTGTGCACAGCTGGTTGTTCTGCCAGAGGACGTTTGTGGAAGCCATACAAACTGTCGTAGGGCCTTTCATCAAGGGAGTGAAAGAGGAAAGAATTTATTCACATGACCATTTTCTGTTGGTCAAAAGTTAGCCCCATGGGGCCTTGGCCCTACAGGATGCCCACAAGACTAGGTGCTGGCAGGTAATGCCCTTGAGAAGTTGGCTGAAGTCTTTGCAGAGAGGCTGGGGCTGCAGTTAGTGATCAAAGGTCCTGAAGACAGTGAGGCTGACAGACTATGAGATGTCTGATTCCTGCCCTGTCCTCCCGAGGGGACTATGTCCCCTGGACCTGGCTCAG
The DNA here is from genome assembly GCA_004027475.1 of Anoura caudifer. Lineage (NCBI taxonomy): Eukaryota > Metazoa > Chordata > Mammalia > Chiroptera > Phyllostomidae > Anoura > Anoura caudifer. Next base: position 3,137 of record PVKU01005328.1, on the reverse strand, counting down.
CACACAGAAGCCTTGTCCACTGACCACAACCCTAGTCAGGCCCAGCTTTTGCTGCCCAACCACCAGAGAAGGAGAGATGCAAGCCCCTCACACCCCCTTCATGTCCACTGTACCATGGGAATGAGACAAGCCACGGGCTGGAGACTCAAGAAAGCACTGTTCCAGTTGACCATATTGGCTTTGGGAGGAGGAACATGACTTCCTCCTAGCAGATTGCCTTCCTTCCTGTTTTTACTACATTTGAATATTAAAGGAGCATGAGTCTTTTGGTGGAAGTCGGAGAAGTTTTATAGCAGAGGATTAAAACTTCCCCTGGACTAAACAAAGCTCACACATGACTAACTATGAAGGAGAGTTGTTGAGGCTTTTGGGAGCAGGACTCAGCATCCATCTGCTCCTAAAGAAGCAGAGCTTGAGCTGCTCAGGTAACTGACCTCTCTGCATACGCAGCACCAGAGGGTCTGAGCTTGGGAGACTGGGGAGATGTACCTGAAGGACCATTGGTTCCTGATGAAGGCATTTGAGGTGAGAGACCAGCAGGCTCAGCTAGCCTCCTCCTGCTGGTCAGGCTGCATTCTAATCTGTTCTACATCTGTATTATGCAAATCCGAACCTGTTTGGTGGTGAGAAGGGCTCACTGGCTGCCAGAAACTGGTGGCTCTCCATTAAAACCCCAGCCCCACCTTTGGGAGTGTCGTTTTTTAATTCTTATCTCTTCATCTGGCTTCCTTCTGGAGGGAGCTTGATTGACCAGTGGTTTAGTCATCAAAACCACTAGTGTTGAGCTATTATCATCATATGTATATATCTGTTAGCTTACTCCTCATGTCCACAGTATGAGGAAGGCATTATCAGCCCACAGATGAGGAAACTGAGGCTTGGAGACATTGATTATCTTGCTGAAGGCCACACAGCTGGGGCTGGTGGCGACAGTCTTCATGAGCATCTGGGCTGAGTACAGACACTGCTCTTTCAAACCAAGAATTCACAGGGCCTGTTTCAAGAAGGGAGAGTTAAGGTCTTTCTGTTTTCCATGTAAATGTTGGTCTGCCTCACTCAGAGGAGGTTGTAAGTTAGTAAATGTTTTGTTCTAGCCATGTGGCTGAGTTGCTTGGAGCATTGTTGCATACACCAAAATGTTGTGGGTTTGATACCTGGTCAGAGCACATGCCAAGGTTGTAGGTTCAGTCCTTCCTTGTGATGCATACTGGAGGCAACTGATCAATGTTTCTCTTGTATCAATGTTTCTCTCTCTCACTAAATTCAATAAATAAAAGACTTAAAAAAGCTTAGGTGGAGAGAGAATTACGGATCCCAATTTCACAAATGGATGTGCATGTGTGTTTCCATAGCTACAAAATCACACATCTTCACAGACTGAATAAACAACCACCTGTTTTCATGACACCAGAATTTCTTAAACTGGAGTCTAGCCTATGATAGGGGCTGGTGATTTCTAAAGTGCCATCCATTATGAGTTCTGGACACTGTGCTCCTACCTCTGTGGAACCGTTAGCAGGTCCTATCCCGACCCCATTGCTTTGAGCACACTGGGCAGTCAGTGGCCAAGCTCCCCAGCACCCAGTAGCAGAACACAGCGGAGCTGGCTCAGGGCCTCTCAGGGGCCCTCAGGTCCTACCTCTGTGATTACTTCATCTCCCAGACAGCCATTGCGCTGCCCCCAGGCAGGGGGTTTCTCCATCTGCTTTTCTTTTCTTTTCTTTTCTTTTTTTCCCCTTTTTTATCCACTCTTTTATTTTCTTTTAAAAAAAATTTTAATTGTTGTTCAAGTACAGTTTTCTGCCCTTTACCCCTATCCCAGCCCACCCCCTCAGCCCTCCCCACCTCCCTCCCATCTCTACCCTCTCCCTCTTTTTATTGTCCATGTGTCCTTTATACTAGTTCTTTCAAACCCTTCCCTTCTTCCCCTGAAATTCCCTCTCCTCTTCCCTCTGGTCACTGTCAGCCTGTTCTCAATTTCAGTGTCTTTGGTTATATATTGCTTGTTTGTTTGTTTTGTTGATTAGATTCCTGTTGGTGGGATTGCAGACTGGTACAACCACTATGGAAAACAGTGTGGAATTTTTCTCAGAAAACTAAGAATGGATCTGCCTTTTGACCCAGCAATTCCACTGCTAGGATTATATCCTAAGAACTCTGAAACACCAATCCAGAAGAACCTATGCACCCCAATGTTCATAGCAGCACAACTTATAATAGCCAAGTGCTGGAAGCAACCTAGGTGCCCATCAGTAAATGAGTGGATCAAAAAACCATGGTACATTTACACAACGGAATTCTATGCAACAGAAAGAAAGAAGGAGCTCCTACCCTTTGCAACAGCATGGATGTAACTAGAAAGCATTATGCTAAGCAAAATAAGCCAGATGGTGAAAGACAAATTCCATCTGCTCATCTTTACCTCCCCCCACACTCTGGGCAGCACCTGACATCTGCAGGACCCAGTGGGGCCAATACATGTTTTCAGCATGGCTGGATCCATCTCTCCCTGACTTTCATCTCCTACAGATATCCAGCCCACTTGCTCCTGCCTTGCTTCTGTGGTGTCACTGTCAGGTGGGGACAGCAGCCTAGTCCAGCTGTGGTGCTCACAGGAACTCCATGGTCCCCAGCACTGGCTTTTGGAAGCCTCATCAGCTCTTATGAGATGGGGGTGATAGCATGTGAGAGGGAAGAATGGGGGGCATGAGGCAGAGGAGAAAGGACATATTCCTTCAGAATATGGGGAACTAGTAGACACAGAGCAATATGAAAAAGAATAAAAGACACACATGACTCATAGTATAGTACCATTTTAGTACTTTAAAATATGCAAACACAGAAAAAGAAGCTATACATTTTCCTGGGATATAAACATGTCCAAAAGTTTGTTATATCTAAGGTCATATATCAAATACTTAGGGGTGGGTTCTTTGGGGAAGGGCAGGAGGATGGGAGTGGGCTTCATGGAGAAGGAGGGAAATAACAAAACAGAAGACAAGGTGCTGGGCACAAAATGGCCTTAATGGTGTACTAGACACTGGAGCACACAGTGCACCCAATTCTCTGAACCTGAGGACCATGTTAAAAGAAAAGAAAGAAAGGAAGAAGGAAAGAAAGAAAGAAAGAAAGAAAGA
>PVKU01005327.1:65000-125571 GCA_004027475.1 Anoura caudifer | reverse complement strand
GGGGGGGGGGCCCCCCCCCCCCCCCCCCCCCCCGGGCTCTCCCATCACTGTCAGCCCAGCCACAGAGTCATTACGGGCCTGGTGAGCAGTCCTGGCCTGAAAATATATGTATAAATAACAAGTGGTGGAAAGTCTTTAATTGGTGAATTAGCATTTCAAATATGAAAGATAAGAGCCCTCAAAGTCTCTCTCAGTCTTACAGAGCCGGGGTACCAGGCTAGCATTTAAAAACTCCTGGCCTCCCTGGCCTCTCTCGTTCCTGTCCTTCTCTTGCCACCTGTTCTGTGGTTTAGCGCACACGCTGCAGCTCTCTGTGAGTGTGTCCTTCTCTCTCTTCTCTGTCCTATCTCTATCTCTCTCCTCCAGTTTTAGGAATATGCTGTTTGTTCTTTTTCCCTTGGGGGTTAGTCCATGATTGTGCTTTTTATTTTCTGTGCTTGTCCAGCTGTTCTTTCTCCTGTATCTCTCATTAAACAAGTACTTATTGAGCTTCTATGTTGTATTAGGCAATGTGCTAAAATTTGGATATTTAACAGAAAATAAAACAAATATCATTCTTGCCTGGTGTGTGTTTAATCCTTCCTACTATAATTTTTGTTTGTTAACAATAAATTTCAGTTAATGTTAAATTAACTCTGCATAAAGTATGACATATGGGCAGTTGGCAGGGGTCACTTGCAAAAGTAATATGTGTACCTCTTAAATATTGCTGCATAAGACAGAGAGTGCTGGGGAGGAGCAATATTTGAAGAATTTGAAAGAAGAAACTATAAGAAGGATATATTCTGAAGTCGACGGCCAAAGCTAAAGAGAGTTAAAAAAGGCATGGGGGCTAAACTGAGCTCAAGGGACTATTTTGTTTATGGTTGTGAAGATTGATTTAAATGGGTCAGCTTGATGGGGCTGATTCCTAGGTAGCCAGTAAAAACAACATTATTTCTGGGTATGTCTTTTGTGGATGTTTCCAGAGAAGATCAACATTTGAATTGGTGGAGTGAGGAAAGAAGAGGCTCAAGAACATGGGTGGGCCTCATTCAACCTCTTGAGGGCCTGAGCGGAACAAAAAGGCAGAGGAAGGGTTAATTTGCTCCCTTTGCTTGAGCTCGAACATCCATTTTCTGCCCTTGGACATCATTGCTCCTGGGTCTTTGGCTTTCAGACTTGGACTTGGTCTTAAACCATGGGTTCCCCACCCCCACCCATGATTTTTGGACCTTTGGGCTCAGATTTACAGTATTTGCTCAGGTTCTTCTTAGACTTTCAAAGTCAGACTGGATTATACAACTGGCGTTCCTGGGTCTCCAGCTCACAGAGGGCAGATGGTGGGACTTCTCAGCCTCCATAACTGTGTGAGACAGTTCTTACAAACAAATTTTGTACCTACCTACCATCTACCTCCTATTTATTTGTTTCTCTGTAGAACCTTAATACAAGGGGACTCATTACAGTGTTCTTGTAGAGTCATCAACTTCAACTCATTTAAGATGACAAATGCATGGGCTGCCATGCAAACTTCATTTTATCGAGAGCTTTGATGCCGTTTCATTGGTCACCTCACTGGCATCTATGTATTTTACTTGTTGTAAATGTTGTAGATCTGCAGGCATTTTTGGAATATAGATATTTAACTTGTTAAAATGTCTTTCGCTGCACCCAAGAGAACATCTGACTTGACGGCCTTTGTAAGGCGGGTGTTGGTTCCTCTGCCCGCAGGTTTCGAGGAAGGACAGGACTTCCTGCATAGTTAAACCCAGCTGCTCTGACTCAAGTTCCCTCTTACTCTATTGTCTGTGCCTTCTCTGTGTTATTGTTATCCTCAGGCTGCTTTCCTTATGGTCGTGTATTCCATGTTTTCACCCACCTACTACAAGAGGAAACGTTTGCCCTGATATTTCAGGCAAGACTCCTGAGATTCCCCTTAATCAGACCACTTAGTTGACAAGTTAGGCTTCTAAGTGCATAGCTCATGGATAAGTATTCAAGTACCTACTATGGAAGGGTACACACTTAAAAGCAGAGTTTAAGAGCACAAAGGAGCTACTTTGAAAATATGAACTTGTTGCCATTAAGTTGAAGGTGTGTAATGTTTTACATTCACATACTACTTTAATGTTTCCAGATGTTTTCCATATGCTTGATCTCCTCACTCTGATGTAGTGAGTTATTGAAAGAGGGATTATCATTGCAAGTTATGCAGGAGGAGACTGAGGATCCGATTTATCTAAGGGCCAATCCATGACTAAGACAAAATTTACTGATGCCCAAATCATGATATTTCCATCATGCCACATGTCAAAACCACTTCTCTGAAAAAATATAATAGTTGTCTTTCCTAGGATTTTCTAAAAGATGGGATGGTAATAGCATAAGCTAATTTACTGCATTTTGCTTTAAGGTAATTGGTTAGTGCTGGTATTTACTTGATGCTTTCCAAGAAATATAGGGATAATTTTAAAACTCCCTTACTTGTGCTGTTTAATAAGTTTTTTTTTTTTTCATAACCTCCAAATGTAAAGCTATGTGTCTCTGGAAAATAGCATGGGAATGTTTTATTGTAAAGAAATTAATTATAAAAAGCATTGATTTCCCAAATGAAAACCTAAGTTTATAACATATTTTAGGACCTGGTAAGATGGGTAGTATGGTGTATTAAAATATTATTTTGGGGTTCAACACGTCCACTCTTGGGCTTGATGAATCATTAGAAGGATTCCGAAAAACTGTTACATGCACAGTTACAGTTTATTACAGTGCAATGACACAGATTAACATTAGCAAAGGGGAAGGTGCATGGGGAGAGGTCCAGGAGTGATCAGGTGCAAGTTTCCAGGCGTTCCCTCCCAGTGGAGTTCCACAGGGACACTCCCAGCAATTCTTCCAGCAATGACGTTTAACAATACGTGCAAAGTGGTGCAAACCAGGAAAGCTCATGCTAGCCTTGATGTCAGGGTTTTTATTGGGGGTCAGTCATGGAGGCATGGATCCCAGAGTGCGTGAGCACAACTCAGACTCCATTTCCCCAGTGCCTCGCCCCAGGCCTGTGCTGGAGCAGAACAAGCATTCACCAGACTCAATGCATGGCCCAAGGCCTCAGGCAAACTAAAGTCCTTACCATGTGAAACAGTCTGCTGACTCAGGTCACCTCCCAGGAAGTGGCTAAGAGAAGTCCCGACAGCTGGTTTTTCTTTGGAATGTGCAGCATTGAGCAACTCAGGCTTGCTGAGTGAATCTTTTCATGCCTAGACAGAGAATGGGATCTAGAATTAAAATAAAGCAATTTTGCTGTATGACCTGTAACAAATTCATTATGGTCCCTCAACTTCATGATCTTTAACATGAAATTGATAACATAAGAAATCACATGTTATTGGAGTATAATAAACACAATGGAAGGAGTTTATGTAAATGAGTTTTATAATTCATTCAACATTATAGAAAGTGGGGTTAGAAGTCTTCTAATAAACTTTTGATAGCTTTAATCTTCTGTGCATTTATTTATTCATTTAACAACATTCATTGAATGCCTAGAATTTGCTGGGTACCAGGAAAGAAAAAAATGTTAAACCCTACTAACATACTTCTTTCTCTCATAGAATTAATATATACATATATAAAGGGCAGAGAGATAAGTGAATAGACCTGGGCAAAAGGTGTGATAAAGATAGTGATCGGGATCCCTCGGGGTGAAAGGTTAGCAGAAGCGCAGTTCTTTTCTTTCTGCTCTGGGCCTCAAGTGGCTGCTGTCAAAATGGGCAAGTTTACGAAACCCAGGAAGGTGATGCTTTGACCAATAAAATATTGTAGATGTGATGTGGGTAACTGCTGAGAAAAAGTCCTAAAACCCTTGCAGGTTCTGCCCTGTTCTTTTAGAATATGCCCTCTAAGGGAAGTAATACCTTCTGTGAGAAGTCCAAGTACCCTGAGATCACCATACTGTGAGGAAGTTCAAGCTCTTATGTAGAGAGAGCATCCCCCACCTTTAAAACCATCCCGGCTGAAGGTCCAGGCATGCGGTAAGGAAGCTATCCTGGACTCTCAAACAGCCTCCACCTGATTGCAGCAGAATGGGAAGTCTCAGGTGAGAAATGTCAAGCTGGCACCCTGGCCAGGTACTCAGTTGGCTGGAGCATTGTTCCAACACATCAAGGCTGTGGGTTTGATTCCAGGTCCGGGCACATACAAGAGGCAACCAATGAATGTATAAATGAGTGGAACAAAAAAATCAGTGTTTCTTTCTCTCTCACTCTCTCCTCTCCTCTCCCTCTCTCCCTTCCTTTCTATTTCTAAAATCAATAAATATTTTTTTAATTTTTAAATATTATAAAACCTTGGAAAACACTAAAAGTTGTAAAGAAGAAAAATAAAGTCACTCAGTGTTTATCACAGAAACAAGGGAAGAAAAAGAAAGAAAGAAAGAAAGAAAGAAAGAAAGAAAGAAAGAAAGAAAGAAAGAAAGAAAGAAAGAAAGAAAGATTGATCAAGCTGAGTAGTCCAGGCTATCCAGAGAACCAGGAGAGAGGCTTAATTATTGTTTTAAGCCTCTATGTTTTGGGGATGGCTTGTTACATAGCAATAGATAACTTAAATACAATCACGTGATGTGACACAGACAGCCCCAAAATATTTGCCACAAGTCCTGTCAAGGGACTAAGTCTGTTTTCTGCCCTTGAATCAGGCCTGGCCTGAGACTGCTCTGCCCGAGAAGTGCAGCGGGAGCGGTCCTGTGTAAGCTCCGAGACCTGCCTTTATGAGGGCTGTCAGCTTCCATGTGGCGTCTGAGAGCACCGAGCCATTCTGTGGCAAGTTCACACAGAGACCACATCGAGCGGCCCTGAGTCTGCATGGAGAGAGAAAAGGTCTCAGCTGAACCCCAGCATGTGGGGATGAACCCTCCAGGCCAACCTGGCCACCACCTCATGTGACCAAATGACCCTGTCAACACCACATGGCGGAGAAAAAAAGTGGCCAGTGAAGCTCTACTCAAATTCTTGACCTATGAAACCGAGATATAACAAAATGGCTATGGTTTTAAGCTGCCAAATTTAGAGATGATATGTCATGTAGAAATAAATAATATGGATTAGGGGTATCCCCAAATTTATATAGCATTCCAAATGAATTGTGAGTATAAGTATTTCTTTTAAAGATTTTACTTGTTTATTTTTAGACAGAGGGGAAGGGAGGAAGGAGAGAGGGAGAGAAACATCAATGTGTGGTGACTCTCGTGCACCCCCCACCAGGGACCTGGCCCACTACTCAGGCATGTGTCCTGACTGGGAGTTGAACCAGCTACCCCTTGGTTCCCAGGCCAGCACTCAATCCACTGAGCCACACCAGCCAGGGCATGAGTATAAGTTTTAAAGAAGAAAAAAGAATCTAAATTATTGACAGCCAAAGATAAATTTCAATTAACTATGCTAGAGAAAGGACAAATATCTTTCTTTTCTCTCTGTAGAAGCTGTTACAACATTGTCACCACGTAAAGAAGAGATCAAAAGTAAGAAGACAAAAAAGTAGGAAAAAGGTATCAGTGTTACATAAGGTAGTTAATTAATAAAACCTTTATGATTTTTTCAGGACTTTGTGAGGTTTGTAGTACTTATCATTTATTTTAAAAATGTGTAATGTGTTGTGCTTTCTGTATGCATTTCAGATAAATATTTACTTTTGTACCTTGTTTTGTTTCTTGCATGTTGATGTTCCTTTTCTTAAAGAGCTCATCCAAAATTTCAAAACACTGAGGTCAACAGAAGATTCTCAAAGCTTTCAAAAAGAGGAACAAAAAATGCACATTGTCATAAACAAAGCATCTGAAATCAGAATGGACTGGGGCTTTGTAACAGCACTGCAAGATAAAATTTAATAGAGAAAGGCCTTCAAACGTCTAAGAAAAAATCATTTCCAAGCTAGAATTCAGTACACTAGGAGGCAGGCCATCAGTAAAATGAATGAATAAATGAATAAAAACATTTTTCTGACTAGTGTATAAAGTCAAAATATTTACCGTGCTTCTTATTTAAGGAAAGTGCTAAACAGTATGTTCTGGTATATTTAAGCTTGTGTAAACAGGATATGACTTAGCTCAGATACACTTCTGTTTCTAAAAAACTGTCTTTTTGCCCTCACTTGTACCTGGTAGACTTTGCCAAAAAAAAGAAAAAATCATGAAGACACAATTGCCACTTCATGGCCATGACACCAATATACAAAGCCTTCTAAAGTGAAATGACAAAGTTCACCCTATTATCCACATTTCCTAATAAACAGTTACTCTTCTAACAAAAACTTTGTGCAAGCAAGTAAGTTCTAAAAACACATGGATGGTTTTATTTTTTCTGTAATAACTGTTTAATAGCGTAAAATGTCAGATTAGGCATATTTAGACTTTAAGTGTATCTCCCACCCAACTCTTTTGCAGTTTAACCACAAAGTAATCATCCAGGAACATTATCAACACCCCAGGAGTCACCCACTCAGCCTTTCCACGCAGGTCCCCAAATGCATGACAATCCCCACTTTCATGGTTATCAATCTCTCATTTTCATTCATAGTTGTGTTCTTTGACATTCATCCTAATACTGTCATTAAATTTTATGTTTTGAGTTTTATGTAAATGGAATCATACAATATACCTTCGTGTGTTTCTTTTTTCGTTTACTCAATTCTGTGTTGGTAAGACATTCATATTGAGAGGTAGCTGTATTTTGTTCATTTTGCTCATGGACAGGTTTCCATTATGTGAAATGTACTATGATTTAGTTATCCATTTCAGTAGTGATGGATATCTGAGTTGTTTCCAGCTTGGATGATTTCCAGGGCACTTGGAGCTGCATTAGACTGTATCAATCTCACTTTTAGAATTCATAAACTGTTTATAGGTAAGAGACAGAAGAATAAATTTTTATAAAATTTCAGAACACTTAGTCACCTGATAAATGCCAGGTTTTCTTTCATTTCCTCAAGCATAATGACAGCTTACCTAAATAAACTCAGTTGACTACTCTAATCACTCCTTTTCCTGTTTATTCTGATATATTTGGATTAATTAAAACAGTATTATTAGCTTTCAGATGAAGTTACTGAAGTAGTCATTGGACTAAATAATTACAATACCTATTGGTCTACAATACTCAAAAGGAAAAGATTCAGGACTTGGAATCAAAATAGGGTAGACTTCAGAAAGTGTTTCTATTTGTCATATAATATTTAAACTATTGTCAATTCGCTCTAAATTGTAATCTCATTCATGCATGGTTAACATGGTTGATAAAGAAAAATTGGAAAACAGGGCGTTTAGAAAAAAGAGGCAAAGAGTAAGTGGATCATCACATCATTAAAGCTAAGGTTGCCCCTCATCAAAGTCAGCTGATCAGTGGTCAGGTTGGATTTATCTGGCCCTCAAGCTAGTTTTGCTCGTTAGGCCTTGGAATTGTATACAGTGCTGTAAGGGCTGGATATGCCACTAAAAACAGTCGCAGGAATTCAGAATTGAGATTTCAGTGCCATGTTATATAAGATAGTTATATATACGCATATGTTTTGGTCTGGCTGGCATGATATGGAAAGGGAAAAAAGCTAGCAAAAGCAAGAAAAAACTTCAAGTTTAATCTGTGACTGAAAAAAAAATCTTCTGAAATTGAATTCTGATTTGAAGATCTTTGGTATAAACAGTGAAACATCTTGCATAGCAAAACGGAGACTGAATATTATTGTACTGAGGAAAAAATGTGTTGCGTTTAATTGCTAAAGTCTGGCAAAACATCAAAAAGAATAACAGAAAATAGAGCAAGATATAGAACTGGAAGGAAGGGGAGAGGTGGCTATTGATCAGCTTCTTTGTTTTATTCTTGGCCAAGAAACTCCCTTTTCGTGATTCACTAGATCCAAAAGATTGCAGTTCATTGCAAAGGAAAGCTACAGTTCTTTCCTTTATGTGCCCAGGAGACAGAAAAATATCAGAAGAATAATGGACAAAAATTTTTTGCAAAAAAATATCTATCATTAGAAATAATTTTACTGGATCAATTTTAGTTAAAACTACTGATGAACATTTTTAAAATTAGTATTTAATTTATTTAATAATAATATTTTATTGGCTCAGGAAATATACTGGGGTTTAGGTATTGCGAGGTGTAGTGCAGTTGAAGTGATTTAAAGTTTGCTGTATCACTGATATTTTATGTTACTACAAATTGTGCGTGAACAATTTTATGTTTCTCTAATTTCACAGTTATATTTCTGAGACATCTAGAAAGTCTTCTGGTAGGGTAGTTAACAGCGGTATATGAGGGCTTGGGAGTAATTTTGCTTAGGACTTTTTGAACACAATCAGGTCTTGTTGCTGAATTACTTAAACTCGAATGATAAAAAAAAGAATTTAAAAAATTTTGGATAACATCAAGCTAAATCTAAGCCGCGAAGAGTGTTTAAATAAAGATTGTTAAAGGCTAAATGGATTACTCAGATGAGGTTAGAGAATTTCCTTCCCTGATAAAATGATGAGGACTGAAAATCTGAAGGATAGTTTGCAATAGGGCTAGAGAAATGATTTTAGGACATAAAGAAAAATGTCATTAGAATTATTTTTCAAGAAAATGCACCTCTCCAGCCTATTGGGGGAGCATAACTGAAACCACCCCAGTGCTGCATGCTGCCACCTGTGTTGGCGTTTGTACGGATGGCTCCAGCCAGTGACTGAGCGTGGCAGGGATGCTAAAGCGGGCTCGTTACAGGGAGGCATTCACAGGTCTCTGATATTATTCCTAACTTTGGCTCAGACTCCCTGCTGGCCTTGCCAAATTTTCTTAAAACTGCACTGCAGTCTAAGACCCTTTTTCCTCTCTCCCTGCCCTCCTCCCTCCTTTCTTTCCTTCCTTCCCGCTCCCCTTCACAGGGGTCAGACCTGAATTGTGTTCTTTTAGATCTCCCAGCCTCCCTATACCTCCTTTCCTAATTTCCCACGGAGATGCTTCCCCCTACAAACCCCTCACACATCTAATCCAGTCTTACTCTCTACTTCCCAGAGAACCTGGACTAGTGCACAAGAATTCTGTTTGACTTGGCCCCCCCAATTTTTTTTTAAACAAAGAAGAAGGAGAAATGAGTGTAGCAATCTCCTAAATTATGTGTAAGTTCAATGTAAGAAATACATGTACAACTGATTAGATTTAGTTTGTCATTCCCATTTAAAAACTATTAAAACAGTTTGCTTAAAGACCTACTTTAAAAAGTAAATTTCAATGATTCATTATATTGATTTTATGGACAAAGACAAATTTATCATATAAACCTAAAAGTTCCCTCTTCCACTTAACAAAATACACAATCTCATAGCTTAGTCTCTTTGTAACTCTCCGAGAAGAACCACAGTCCAATGTTCTATTCTTTGTCTCACATAAAAAAGGCAATTTTTCAGCCAAGGGGCAATATGGAGGTATAATATGAGAAAAGGACATTACCTGTAATAGGTTTTATTTTCCAAAAATACAGTATTTCCCATCCTATGTGCTTTCTGCAGTGTGGCCTGTAACCTGCCCATCAAGAGGTGCGGTTGTGTCCTCGACTTGAGTGTTCTTGGGCCAGTAGAGAATAGCGGAGGTGACCATTCTTTGATTCTGTGAGCTGGTATTTCCTACTAACTTTGGAAGACTCTCTACTATTTTCTCTTTACATATTCCTTCTGCCCTGTTTTCTTTCTCTTCTCCTTTTGGAACTCCAAGCGCACACATTACTTGATTGTGTCCCACGGACATCAGATGCTCTTATCCACTTTTCACTATGTTTTCCTTTGTGTTTTAGTTCGAGTAATTTCTATTGACCTATTGTAAAGTTTAATTTGTTTTCTGTTGTGTCCAGGCTGTTGAAAGACATTTTATTCTGATTGTATTTCTCATTTCATTTTCATTGTTTCCAATAATTTTGACCTTCCTGCTGAAGTTCACCTGCATTCCTGTGTATTTTACATTAAGTTCTTTAACACATTTATCATGTCGAGTTTTCAAAACCTGTCTGATAATTCTAACATCTGGGTCATCTCTGGGTCTGCTTCTATTGTCCATTTTTTCTTTTGACTATATTTCTTTCTTGATCCTCTAATTCTTTTATAATTTTTGATGTGTATCAGATAATGTGTAAAAAAATTGAGACTGAAGTAAAGAATATTTACTCCCAGAAAATAATAAATACTTCCTCTATTCTGTCAGGCGGTTACTGTGGGTACCCGAGTCAATCTAAGCTGTAGTTGGGCTGGGTCAGGATTTGTTAAAGGCTTAATTAGATTCATTTCAGCATTGGTTTCAAATATTTTTAAGGGCACTATCAAGACTTTCCTGTTGCAGCAAGGAGGTCTCCTTGCTGCAGCATAGAAATCTCTGTGCTTTATAAGCCAGCCGTCAGCTTTCTGAGCCTTGGGAGATATCTGTGCTTTACAAACCAATTGTTACCATTTTGTTCCTTGGAGGGTATTCTTTGATCTCTACTGATGTCCTTGGATCTAGTCCTGTCCTGTGAGACCTCTTCATATCCTGCTTATGTCCCCAGCCGTGAAGGGCTCTTGCAGTATGCACAGAGGACTTTTTCTCTTCGGCAACTCCCTTAGCCTTTGGCAGCCACTACCTTAGGTAAAGACCAGATTAAAGTCCCAGACTGCTTTGAGGGCATTTTCTCATCTGTCCTGCCCCGAACCCAGCTTTTGGCTACTGTCATATACTTGGAGAAGTCCTGTATGCCTTATACAGTTGTGGAGGGAGCACTCTTGTCTGACCACAGCCTTAGGGTTTATAACCCTTATACTGAGTGAAGGCCCATGGGTTAGAGTTGGCAAGTAGTTGTAGACTCACTTTGTGGCTGGGGCTCTTTGTGTAACAAAATGCTTTGTCTCTCTGACTCCATCTTGTTCAATCCTGCTTCTTCTTAGTCTTCCATATAGACTCGCTTATCATTAGAGGAATTCTGCCTGAGGCTTATGGAGATAGGAAAATCTGTGTCATTTATCAAAGATTGGCAAAGACTTCCTGACCAGACTCACACCATCTAGCACAATATTCCTAGGATTCCTGCTTGGCCCCCAGACACCTGCGATCAATCACCTCTTGCCTCTCCCATCAACCGTTCTTTTGACATAAAAGAAGCCTAAACTCTGTACTCTCTTAAGCGGGATTTGAGGTACCACTAGGGCCTCTACCTTCTCAGTTGGGGCCTTCTTGATCAATAAAACTTTCCTTACTCTACGCTCTGACATTTTGAGTTTTGGTCTTTTGAAATGTCAGACTGGTAACACTTAGATTATAAACTGTCACATTAGTCTACATTTGGGCATTAAAAGATGGTTAAATGGTCAACTAGTTTCTTTTTATCTCTTTCTGTGGCAGTCTTCCTCCTATATGCAATCCCCAAGAGATAAAACAACATTCTCTTCCTAAGAATGTCTCATTAATTCCTGGATTTTAGTTACTTTAGATGTCTTCAGGGCATCAGTTCTCTGATAGGTTTTTTTAAAACCTACGATTTTGTAGTTTATGTAGCTTCTTGTTAGCAGAAACTAAATGGTCTTTTGTAAAATTCTACATCCTAATCCTAAGAAGAAATCCACTATGTTCATTCATTTGTTCCCCCTGCCCCAATTTGTTGTAGTTTCTGTTTTCTCTATTAAAGGCCCAACTCCTATCAACTGAAGGTCCTGGCTTCTGTAACTGCTCCTTTAAGTTGCCCTTCAGACTTAAGGGAAATGATAAGGACTTGCTTTTGCTAGGTATGAACAGCTTTACCATCTGTTGTTGGCTTCCTTTAACCTTGTTCATACTTTTGAAGAGTCCCTTTATTAGACTTTTCTCAGTTATGCAATTTGATGACCATCTCCTTTCTGCTGGATCCCTGACTGATAGGTGGCATTTCTCTGAGAGAAAAAGAGATTAAACGCACAGGGAGATGATTGAGAGTATTATGAAGAAGACAGAAAGGAAGTTGCCATGGTCGGTGGAATATGTTGAAGTGGTAGCAATGTTGGTGACTTCCAGAAATGGGAAGAGGAAGAATAGATCTCCTTGCTAATCCTTCTTTAGTAAGTCTTTGGCTTTTAAAAGGGAAATCAAAGCACCAAAGTATTGTTTGAGATAGAGGGTCATTTCCCAGATGGATTTTTGGAATACTTCTTGGTGTATACAAAAGGTTAATGTGGAATACAAAAGCTAAAGAATCAATAGGGCCTTCTTGTTGTGGTGGGGTTTGGAGAGGTAAGGAGAAGTAAGAAGAGGGAGCAGAGAATTCCAAAAAGATGAGTTATTCTAATCAGCTGCTATATTTTATTTAACATGTATTTAGCACTTGCTATCATATAGTTTACTCAACATGAATTCTTAGGTTCCATGTATCTTAATATGTCCTTACGAGAACCTTTTTTGGTAGAAGGTACTATGAACTAACCTGACCTTTATTGGCTTGTTTTAGTGCCGGGAACACTGTAGGTATTCAAAACTGTTAGATCTACTAATACCAGATTTTGTTATTTGAGCACTTACCTTGTGGCAGGTACTGTGCAAAAAGCTTGACATTGTTTTAATAACTCAATTTATAGGTCAGGAATCTGAGGATCTAGATGCATTTCTACACTAGACATAAAGTGATAATGAATTGACTGAGGTGAAGACTGTCATATACAGAATTTTGTTACTTGTGAAAAAATCATTGACATCCAGGATTGGAAGACAAAAATAACCTCTTGATTTTCTTTTGCATCCACCTATTCATAAGTTTATTAATATTTTGCAAATCCCTGTGGGATAAATCTTGCCTGGCAAGAGTCACAACTACCTTTCCTGTTTTCTGAGAGCAGAGATTTCATACTCTCCTTTTATTGTTTCACTACCTTCCTTTCATTTGTCTGCCCTTCATTTGCTCTTCTAAACCTTTGACATTCATTCACTTATTGATTCATTTATGTCTTCCTTCCTTCATTAATTCAAACAAGGACTGGTGCTTTATTCTAAAATCTCATTCAAAATGGTGCCACGTCATCTGCCGGGGCCGTGAAGTGCAAGGTGCTTCCCTATTTTCTTCCTGCCAGCACGGATCTCCATCGAGCCCCGCCCTCTTCTCCTCACCTGCTTCCTGGAAAACCACAGCCAGATCAAGTCGGAGGCTCTGGCCTGCGGCTTCCTCCCTCTTGCCCTAGGGCTGCCCCGCCCCTCCCGGATCCCGACTGGCTGAGCGAATTTATTTGCATATTTCTACCTTTGTTCCCTTCTGGCAGCCAATCAGCACGCGGGGCGAGGCAGGGGTGCTGGGCGGGGCTCGGGCTCCAGCTGCGGCCGTCGCAGGTTCCTGAGCGAGTCGCAGTCCCCGCGGGCGCGCCGCGCACAGTTACCCCAGTCCCGGGCCCCCCACCAGTATCCGCGCTGCTGCCTGGGCTCCGCCAGGCCGCGGAGGCAAAGACAAAGAGGCGGTGCGGGAGCGTCCACCGGAGCCCGATTTACCTGCAGTGCCGGGTACCACAGGCTTCAAGATGGTTTGCGGGGGCTTCGCGTGTTCCAAGAACTGCCTTTGCGCACTCAACCTGCTCTACACCGTGAGTATCCCGAGTCCGTTCCGGGTCTGGGGGCTTTGCACCTGCTTGGTCCGGTGTTCCTTGGCTTGCCTGCTTGGACAGCGACTCTCTTCATCCCGCTCCCCCTTCCCGTCTTCCCACGCTTTGCGCGCCCCAGGCCTCGCCATCAGCCCCAGACGATGACCAGGAGCGGACGCTTGTCGCAGTCTCTTCCTTTCCCTTATTGTGAAGCATCTGTTTTTCTGGCTTGCTAGCCTAATCTCTGCCACATTGCTCTACCCCGCCCCCTCACCCACTGCCTTGTCTTTCAGTTATTTGACCAAATCTTCCCACTTTCCTCTTGCTGCCCCTTCCAGTACTCGCTCCAGGCTTCCAAATCCATCTGGGGCGGGTGAGGAGGCTGGACAGCCGCCTCGGGTTTGAGGACAATTTTTCAAAATAGAGTAATCTGAAACTGACAAGGTGGCATGTGGACCCTGTGCATCTAGGTTAGCCTACGTGCTCCTGTGATTTTAATTGAGGCCACAGAGGAGGTTCACAGGATATCCGCAGCTTCCGAAGTTTGTTTCGCGCTTACATAAAGGATTGTCTTTTTTGCTTTTTTTTTTTTTGTCCAGTTTTGCTCATACTGGATGCGTTTCCCATATGTCTCCTCGCTTATCAATATCCTAACTCCATTTTAAACGAAATCTTCCAGTAAATACGCGAGCCTCCACCCAAGTTATTTCTTTTCCTGCCAACCAGATTGTGCCTTTTAGTTTTAACACTGCAGTCTCTGTGATTTTTAAGGCGCAATTCTGGGTGAACAGGAGGATGGGCGAGCAGGTTGCCTTTAAAGATTGCCTACCACGTCCCAGGCTTGACATACGAGGTTTTCGTTCGTCATCCTGACATTCATTCCAGGCAAGGGGCATTGTTTGAATCCGTAAGATAACAGACCAAAAAGGGTCTTAATAAGTTTACATAGCTGGTAGCTGGCGAGTCAGGAGTAGAACCCAGGCCGTGGAATCCAGATCTTTCCTCAGACTTCTCTACCAAATGAAAAAAAAATCTACATCTTCTGTCATCGTCCCTGCATCGTATAGCTTTGCTTCCTTCTATAAATACACCTGGCGTTTTGCAGTACCCACCCGGAAAACAAACCTAGCTCCCTTGCAATAGCAGTGAGCTGGGCTGGGCCATCTGTGCAAGCTTAGGTTACATATTTGGAATGGAGAGGCTGCCTTGTGGTCACCAACAAGAGAGAGAGGCTGGGTCAGTTTACCATTGCTGGTCTTTTGTGTGTGAACAGGAAAGCTTTGAAGGCAAGACAGAAGCTGGAATAAAATATGCTTTTCTGGGTAGTTAGGAATCTAATCAACCTGGTCCCCAATGGTAGACTTGGGGAAAACAATTCTAGAACACCTTGTGATACAGCTGCTTGTCATTGGAGATCCATGATAAGTTTCAGATTAAAATCCACCTTTGTCTTACCTGAAGCATGCTTATCACATTGATTATTTATTAAGTAAATGCTGACCAATACTCCAGGTGTTTTATTAGCATGTATGGTCTGCTTAGAACTTCAGATTGATCATTTTGTGCCCTGACCTTTGCCATCCTTCAATGATTTAGTCACCTGGTCACCAGATACTTAACCTTATAGTGCCTGTTTACCCACAGTAGAAGGTCTGCTTTCCATAGTTATTTGACTGATGTGTCTGTATAGATTTATGGGTCATATGTATATTTTTAAAGAGGCAAGTTATTTTTAAATCTAATTCTCTTATTTTTAAATTATATCCTTTCTAGTCGAATTTACAACTGTACTTGAACAACAATAAAGAAAACTTAAAATAAATAAATAAATACAAAAAAGAAAGCAAGGAGAAAGGTGACTCTAAAATAACATATTAAGACTTTTATATCTGTTTTAAATTATTGACCTTCAAAGTGTATTCTATTGATTTAATGGCTATGCAGTAAAAATTAATTGGGAATTCACAGGACTATAAAAATTGTTAGCCCTTTTAAATCCTAGACTTTGTAGACAAAAGGATATTTCTTTAAATGAATTAGCATCTACTTCTTATACATTGTGAACAAGCTAAAATAATTTCAGCAGTTTAAGTTGAAGATGAACAAAAGGTAAAAGTTGGACCAGGTCTTAAATAGATGCTGAAAATGTACCACAGCTATTATTTCTATTCTGCGTTTTTCCTGGTCTCTCCCTCAATATTTTAAGATGAGAAATGTAAGGTGATTGGGGCAGAGTGAGGTTGAAGACTTGGGAGACGTTTCTTTTTAAGGCAAGAATAGGAGGACCCTTGGTAGGTTTTGATCCCACCTCAGTCACTGCTTCTAAATTATGCTCAAAATTGCAGGATTGGGACTAAAGTCATTTCTAAAAGTGTTTAGTAAAACCAAAATTACATACGGAGTGGCAGGGATAAAGGCCGCGGCCTGCTGCATCATCTTTCATGTTGAAGCATTTTCTTGAGGAACTTAGGACTCTGACTCCACCAGCCAAACTGTCCATGGACTCAGGCAGTCTGCTAATAAGCCTGAGATTAGAACAGACATGCTGACCAGTCCAGAAAGCATGTCACTAAAACAGGTTGGAAGGAATGTTCCCCAAACTTGTCATGGGCATTTGATCACTAGACAAAGGTGCAATTGATTTTTGTTGTTGTTGTTATGGCTCGGTTGCTTTAATGAATAGGATCCTTAGTACTGAGCAACTTTAAATGTAGTGAATACAGTTTGTAAGTATGGGAAGAAGGGGAGAAGCTAATCTTCATTGTGCACCTGCAAGGTGTCATAAGAAAGACAATGATTTGTTTCAGAACGTCCCACATTTAAAGAAACTGAAAGTTTCTTCTTGAGTCCCTACTATGTGCTAAACACTATTCTCAGTCTAGGAATACAACAGTGAACCAAACTGGGCTTTGAAAACAATATGCTTTTATTAAGCCTCTTTTTTATTTCCTGTATTTCCTATATATGATCTCAAGAGCTTTGTTGAGTCAATAAACATGTGCTACTGGGTGCAGTTTGCTGAGAACTGAGGGAAAGAATGAACACGTGTCAATACATAGGCAAATACCTATCCTGTGAAGACAGGATCTAGTCGAGATTCATGGAGTGGGAAAACTAAATGCTGTGTATGAGAGGGACTGCCTCCAGGTGATGTAACATTTAGGGTAGATCTTGTGGGATACAGAAATTTGGGGGGGGTGAAGGTATGATTGAATCAGGGAAATGTGGAAACAACTTGGGTCTTTTTCTTTTTTTTTTACAGTTTTGGATAGAAATACAAATTAAAACTACTTTGGGAAAATGGCTTATTTTATTTTTAATTGTTATTTTAAAGTAATTTTGATTGAAAATATTTTGAGAAATAGTAAAAAAAAAACAACTTCTTAAAATTGTACTTAGTGATGTGTGGGGAATTTTAGGAAATACAAAATAAATGATGTATGTTAATAATATCTATAAAATTTTGAAGATTTATAACATTTCTCCTTGTGCTTCTTAAGCAGAGAAATGGCTTTTAAGAGTTGCACTATTGAGGTACTATGTTGTTAAGAGTATGTAGATTATATATGTGGTTTTAATTAAGAATGTAAGGAACAGAAAATAAGTTAAAATGTGCTCTTAAAACTAGAAAGGCAATTCCAGAAGTTTCAATTTTGTGTTCTTTTCCATTTTCATTCTGACTTCTAAAATTTTTTTTTGTTTCTATTGATTTTTTTCTTTTGCATTTTTCCATACCTTTGAGTCCTTTGATAAAAATCCCCATGCAGATCAAAAATTATACTGATTTCTATTCATTCTAAGATACATATTTTAATATCTCTGAAATTGGGATTTTCTCAAAATAGCTAAAGATGCCATCTTTATCAGATAAAAAATATGTATCTGCATAATCTATGGGGAGAAAAAGTACTGGATTCAGGAAGAAAACTCAGGTTTGAATACTAACTGTGCAGCTTCCTTGGAATGTAACCTTGGGCAAACAGTTTACTCGAGCTTGGTTTATTCATGTATTTATTTTTCGTGTATAAACTGGTGATATTTTTGACTCTTCCCTTATGAAGTATAGTGAGGATAAGTTGGGAGAATGTGGATAAATGCTTTGGGGGGGATGACAGAAAAGAAAATTAAGTTGTTACACCTTCAGGTGGAAGAGTTCAATTATTTTAAATTTTCAGATTACAAACTTGCTTGTTATAAAGAAAGATTCACACTGTTGGGATTTCTAACACACTAAGGCCAGTGTTAACTTATGCGTGCTCTAGGGAGACAGGAGCTTATACACTCAAAATAGTAATATTCATCTTGCAGCTGTTAAAAAGAGACTGAGATGACATGGGTATAAATTTGGAATGATTTACCTGAAGTTCTTTTTTTTTTTTTGAGTCCTAGTTTGATTATTAGAGCTCTCTAATTTTGTTCCATCTTATGAAAATTCATAGTACTTAAGCCAAAGAGAAATCTATTGACTGCAGTGGTTTTCGCATTTTTGCATTTAGCATTTTTCAAAATTCTAATCATTTTCCAAATTATTCTTGTTTGGTATTTTAGTGTGTGGTTAGGTTTATGTTACTTCTCTCTCTGTGTTTGTTCAAACTACTGAATGAATTTAAAATATGTAAGCAGTTACTGAATATTTACTTGCATTTTGAATTTTAAAGTGATTATTTTCCCATGATGCTACATGAACCTACCCTTGTGCTGAATATGTTTGTAAAATTTCCCAACTTTTGATTTAAAAACTCAGTAACAAAAATGTGCCATTTATGCCATTTCTCATTTGAAATGTTATCAACTTTCATAAAGTTTAACTACATAATTAAGAACCATTCACAAAGAAGCAATTAATTTGGGGAAAAATTGTATTTCAGCCCATGTTTGGAAAGTAAGATTTGAACATCTCAGGAGCTTAATTTTACATACAGTTTCAGGTGGTTTAAAAGTGGGCCATTGTCTGCTCTGGCCGGGTGGCTCAGTTGGTTGAAGCATCGTCTTGTAAACCAAAAGGTCTCAGGTTCAATTCCTGGTCAGGGAACATGTCTGAGTTGTGGGTTTGAAGAGGTACCAATTGATGTTTCTCTCTTGCGTTGATGTTTTTTCTGCCTCTCTCTCCCTCCTTTCTCCTCTCTCTAAAACCAATAAGCACGTCCTCAGGTGAAGATTAAAAAACAAGTCAAACATATTTGAATTGCTCAAGAGAACAGGCTAAGTTGAGTTTATCTTCTTCTTCTTTTTTTTTTTTTGTTAATATCACATTTCACCTGAATTCATTCTTAACGCTGTCTGATCACAGTAAAATGGATAATCCAAACCCACTTGTAATATGGATGAAACTCTTCAAAAATAAACCCTCATTCTTTAGCATGCCATTCAGGGTCTGTCACCATCGGCTCCTCTCATCTGCATCCCTTTATAGATTTCAGCCACAGAGGATTCCCACGTATTTTGCCCTTCCTTGCCTTTCTGTCTTTGCTGATTCTCTGCCGCAGCCTAGATAGAATGCCTTGCTCTATATTTGTAAAGTTTCTTAAATAGAACCTTTTCTTTCTTTAGTCAGGATTGTTTCCTTAAATTTTCACTTGAGAATCTTAATCCTTGAATACAATCCCAGACTAATTTAATCAGGATTCAGGGAGAGGGGGAGAGCACATAATTATTTTTTAAAGCTTATTTTCTTTCTTTTTTAAAAAATAGCTTCCTCACTAACTGTAAGTTACCACAAGGACAGAGAGCCCACACTCTAAGACTTTGGTTTGCTTTGGCTTTGCCATTGACTGTACCAACACTGTATTGTAGGTGGCTCTGTGCTCGCTGTGCCCCAGGTAGACTGCTGACCTTTTGTGGGCACAGACCACAGCTTCCTCTTTGTTGCATCCTTCAGTGAGTAGTGTTTTCCTTCTCCCTTTTTTTAATGCAGACCCTATTCTCTCTAAGTGCTTTCTGAATTGAATTTGCAGAATTGGCTACCCCCTTATCTGATATAAATGTATTATCAGATGAATGCAAATAATTGTTTTATTCAACCTAATAATAAGTATTGATTAAGCATCAACGGCAGTGAACAAAACCAAACATACTGCCTTCATGGGTCTTAGGTTTATGGGAGATAGATGATAACCAATAAGTATGTAA
The DNA here is from genome assembly GCA_004027475.1 of Anoura caudifer. Lineage (NCBI taxonomy): Eukaryota > Metazoa > Chordata > Mammalia > Chiroptera > Phyllostomidae > Anoura > Anoura caudifer. The sequence goes on along the minus strand of PVKU01005327.1, from coordinate 105,884 downwards.
ATAAATTATATATCATGGTAGAAGGTGAAAAAGTGCTGTGGAGAAAACTGGAGTCAGGAAAATGAAGAGTGGAGGGGCAGTGGGTAGGGGAGGGTAAGTACGCAGTTTTGTACATGGTGGTCAGGATTCGCCTGCTTGGATGAAAGACCTGAAGGAGATAAAGGACAAGCATCTGGGAAAGTATTTAAGGTAAAGGCTGTGGCCTCTGAAAAGAGCCCGAGGGAGGAGTATTCCTGGTTCACGTGAGGGACAAAGAGTCCAGTGTGACCGGGGCAGCGTCAGCATGGGGTGGGGTGGTAGCAAATGAGTCAGTGAAGTCCTGAACTCAGATTATGAAGCATCTTCAGAGTGCTTTGAGGATGCCGTGCTCTTATATGGAGTGAAATTGGAGCCTTTGGACCTGATTTTCATTTGACAGATTGTCTGGCTAGTGAACCAAGAAGGTACTGTAGATGGCAAACGTGGAGGCAGGGAGATGACTTACAAGGTTATTGCAGTAATTGAGGCAAGAGGTGAAGGCAGCTCAGACCAGTCTGACAGCAGTGGAAGTAAGAGAAGTAATCAGATTTTGGATATACATTTGGAATCCAACATAATTTCCTGATGTATTGAAATACGGTATGAGAGAAAAAGTCAAGTCACACATTACTCATGGTTTATGTGTGGCCTAAGCAACTGGCAGGATGGATCTGCTATTAACAAGAATGGGGGAGACTGTGACTGGAGCAGGTTTAGGGAGGAAAATAGAGGGTTTGGTGTTAGATGGGATGCCAGTCAGTTACCCAAGTGGAGATCTCAAGTAGTAGTTAGACTAACAATGGAGTTCAGTGGGGAGGAATATAGCTGGACGTGTAAATGCATGGAGCCATCAACATACAGAATGGTATTTAGGGGTGAGACTGGATGAAATGAACGAGTTAGTGAGGATGGATGGAGGAGAGCTGTGGTCCATGGATTGAACCAAGGATGCTCTTAATAAGAGCTTTGGGAGACAAGGAGGAGCCAGCAAAAGAGCCCGAGAAGGAATGGTTGGTCAAGTAAGAGGAAAACCTGGTAGAGTTTGGTGTTTTAGAAGCCAAATGCAAATTGTTTTAAGGACACAGAATTGCACATCTCTGTCAAAGGCTGCTAAGTAAGAGGACTAAGACTTGATACTTGAATTGATCAGTGAAGAAGCCATTAAAAAGAGCAGTTGCCCTTTTGTTTTTCGGGTTATAAACCATGTGCCTCTCAGCAATGAAGGCTCTGCCTGAGTGCCCCGCACCGCCCTGGCCCATGGCTGGCATTTAGTTACTGGAATGCAGGGATCCCTGCAGGGCCCTTCTGCCAGTGAGTCCACTGGTCTGCTCCGAAGAAGTAAGAAGTAGAGCAGGTTGGAAGTTTGTTGGCAGCTGTCGGTGCCACCTCAAAGTAGTTTTCCTTGGAATATGACAAGTCTAGTTCCCTTACTTTCGATTCCCTTTATATAATTTCCTTCCAGCAGTTATTGCGTACTGTGTATTTTAGGCCTCTGAGTATAGGATAATCTACTTGGCACCATGGAGAACATAAAGAAGAAAAATATGTGATGAAGGCATGGTAGGCCTCCAGTGTCATTTGAAGAATGAAAATGAAATGAAGAACTAAGGTCTTGGCTTAAACACTAAATTTCAGGATATTTAGCAATATCTAGATTTATTTATGGAATTTTGAAATTGCCATCCAGATGTTTGGCCTCATAGAAATACAGTCTTGGTCGTCCCTGAATTTTTCCTCAGTATTTCAGTTAGGCAGACGTTCAGAGGGACAGACAGTTCAGTGTTCAAGTGTGATTCCACACTGGGAATGCTGAACGTACAGAGGACAGCCGTCTGGGGCCTTGTTCTCTTTATATACCTGTGGGTGCTCTTACATTTTGGTGGTGCAGTCCTTCTAAATCTTAATACTGTTTTAAATTTCTTACCCTCCACTGCCATCAGAACATTTCTCTTGCTTTGGTTCCGACAAAACGTTTTTTTTTTAAATCCTCACCCAAGGAAATCTGAGATGCATCGATTGGTTGCCTCTTTGTATGCGCCCTGACTGGGGACTGAACCCACAACCTAGGTATGTGCCCTGACAGGGAATCAAACCCTCAGCCGTTCAGTTACAGAACGATGCTCCAACCAGCTGAGCCATACTACTGGTCAGGGCTGACGACACATTTTTGAATCATTTAATGACAGAATCGACTCCAGTTTTTTCAAATGTTCTAGATTCCTTTCCTTCTCAAAGTAATTCACTTACCCTGTAGAATTTGGATGTTCAGGAAAAAAAATGTAGCTGTTGTAGAAATAACTCAGGTCTGTCTTTGCCTTTTGTTTTTGAAATGTGGATATTTGACGAAGGAATGAAAATCCATTTTATAGGTCACTTAGAGAAAGAATAATCTGGAACATCATTAGGCCGGATTTCTTCCCTGCAAATATTGTATAAGATGGAATAAGCATTTGCTGGTCCTTAAAGCATGGTGAGTGAGATTATGAGTTCTTTCATCCAGCAGTATATTTTGAGTACCTTTTGAGTACCAGCAGTATATTTTGAGTACCAGGCACTTAACCAGGTGTTGGGGATATCGGACCAACCCGTGCCTTGATTGAGTGGCACTTGAAGTATAGAAGAATTCAAAGAATGGCTGGAGGTGGGGAAGAGTGACTCAGGAATTACCTCAGAGGTAGTCTGGGCCCTTTGCACTCTTGGATTTGTCATCCTGGTATTCGGACTTTATGCTAAGATTAGAAACAGAAGGCAGCCAGTGTGGATGCAACCTGATGTCATTGGCTTTTAAAAAAGGCCGTCAAAGACCATGATGTTAGGAACAGGGTCCAGCCGCAGGTAACAGAAACCCAGTTACTGCTGCTTGGAATACTAAGCATTGTTATTTTCATGTAGCAACGTGTCCAGAACTAGGTAGTCCAGAGCCAGCACACAGTTTGAGCGTGTTATCTAGTCCTGGTCTTCATCCCTTTTCCTCCCCCATCATCCTTGGCACGTGACTTTCTTCCTTGTCACCAAATGACATCTGCAACTTTAGGCATCGTGATTTGTTCCATACCAAAAGAAAGATGATGCTATAAAAGGGTGTCCCTCATAAAGTTGAGTCTTTTTTGGAGGGTGGGGGAGACAGTTTAATTGAGGTATTGACATACAGTAAGCTGCCCATGAAGGTATCAATGGGATGAATTTTCACATGCACATACACCTGTGAACCCATCCACACTCAAAGATATTCACCCCCCCCCCCAGAGTTGTCTTATCCTCCTTTGGAAGCCCTCTCTCTGTTCCCATCTGCAGTCAACCACTAACCTGCTTAGCAGTAATATTTAGTCTGGAGTTAAATTAGATACGTGTAGGGAGGATGTTTGCAGAAAGAAGGTGGCCGAGGACATTTCTGTGGCTCATTGGTTCCCTTGTTGTTTTGTCTTTAGAGTAAGAAGTTTTAGGAAGGTCTTTGGACCTTCCTAAAGGTCCAAAATGAAAAGTGAAATTGGACAGTGAAAAGGGAGTGCTTCTGTTTTTAAAAAGCCCATTGACGAGGTGAAGGATTTAGAGTTAGTCCAGGTAGGAAGGTAGTCACGATGCTGCAGGTAGACAGGGTCAAAATAAATTGGCAGGTGTTAAAAAAATTTATGATAAGTGCTTGCAAAATGGAACTTATGTTAATCAGACTTCTTCATGGGTTACCGATGAGCTTAAAAGAACATGTTGGTGAAATAGCACAAGCTCTTAAAAGAAATATAATTGAACATCCAATAGTTGGATCATCAAGTATGGCTGGATCAAGGGGCTCAGGAAAGGTCCAAGCTCTCAGCTCACCTTGTCTCTGCTCAGGTTATTTTTGAGACTAGATCCTTACATGTGCCAGGTGGCAGAATCAATTTTAATTGTCCTTACAGCTTGCTGTGCCAGAGGAGCCCATTTTAAAAATCTTCTTATATCCCTGTAATATCCTATGGGATGCACTGATGGACCCTATCGGTTTATGGGCCCGTCCCATGGATCAGTCGCTGTGGATAGAAGGATGAGCACCTATGACTGATGAGACCTAAATCCTGTGTCTTGCTGCTGCTGGAGGTGGGAGGGAGCCAGTGAGACACTGTGATTAAGAGTTTTATAAGAGCTATGTGTCCTGGCTTATAAAAGCAACGGATATCTGCCACTTCTGAATTATTCTGGCAACTTCTTTATTATTTGAAAGGGTTAGTGTGATGGTTTAATACTTCAACAACCACTGAAGCTGGATTAAAAAATACATGGGCAACATATTTTTCTCTTTGTTCTGTAATGGTGTTGCATATATCAAGCCAAAAGGTGCATCAATGCATGTTTATGAAACCATTTTATCTGCTTCTGTGAGCTCCACGATAAAGGCTCTTCGTCTTGAGTACAGTTTCCAGCCGCCTACTGCAGACGCTGCATGGCATGCTTGTGTGTAAATGTGGGTACATGTGAAGAAATTTTAGGTCAGGTAGAAGAAAAATAAAAAACACGAAATGAGCATGGTAGTTAACTAGTAGAAAACTCATGTGAGTTAGAGGACTTTTCTGTTCTTTCAACCCTGGCTGTGCAACCAGGACTCATAGGGTGTAAGTTAAAGAGATGCTGCGATTCAACTGCATCTCGATCTGGCTGCCGGGAAAAAACTATGGTTTCTTATGCAGTATAGTAATTGCCTTTAGTGTTGTATCTCAGTGTTTAAACATATTTAACTATATTGTTAGGTGCTATGATAATGATCCTACAGGGAGGGAAAAAATGCGCCAAAACCCCCGTTCTGCTTCTGTGTCATCGGGCATGTCTGTTCTGATTTGTCACCTAGGAAGTGAAGGAAATCGATTGAGATCACTGGCCGGAGCTTTGTGCCTTGCTGTTCTGCCCTCTCATGAGCCTTGACTGAGAACTCTGTTTCTTTACCTTCATCAGAATCCATAGCCTTGCTCTGACATGATTATAGTTTTTGTAATCTCTCTTTTAAAAGCTGTTTTTATGGTTCACTTTTCTTTGTTTTAAAGAGAAAACAGGAAAGGTCGGCTCTTCCTGCTCACAAAAACATTGCTATCAACTAGTTAACAGATCCATAATCTGTTTTTATCGGCATTCATTCTGAAAGGAAGGAAACTATTTGTCATAGGTCTAAATTTATTTTCCATTACAATTGTCTCATAAGGAAGCTGTTGTTACTGTTAAACAAAAGATTCTTGCAGTTCTTTGTCTACCAAGTTCTAGTGACAAACAGAAGCTTTTAAATTATACAGTCGGAATTAATTTTATTGGAATTAAGATGTCTAGATCACTAGTTTGGGAGACTTCATTATAAACCCATTCTCTTCAAGATTACAAACCAACCATAACATATAATTCTCACTACTCAGAAATAGTATCATTATTATCTTTAAAAGTTTTCCTTTATGGTAAAAGTTAAAAGAGACACTGACAATTAAGTCTACTTAGAGGCGTATCATAAATCTTCAGGTTTTACTTTTAACTTAAAAAGTGAATTATGACTACTTGGGGGATTTTTGTTACAGCATGTTGGAAACACCAGTCACATACAAGAAAACATTCATGCTGTTTTCAATTTTTTAAGTAAAAAAAACCTAACATATTTTGGGGGTACTTATCAGAAAATTATTAACTCAAATAAGTTGATGTTCGGACAGTTTCACTGTTGTGCTCATAAATTCAAAATTTGTTTTGGATTGAACATTTAGATCTCTCTTCTCTCCCACTTTACAAAGGAGAATGTGTATTTGCGTGTGTGCCTGTGCTTGGGAATTGGGTATGAGAACGGGGTGGAAGGGTGGCATCTTGTTCCACATGCAAAAGCACCCAACTTGATAGACCTCGAGCTTTGCTTGCTGTCAGAAACAAGTGGAGATTCAACAAATCGTTGCCTGCCGACGGCAGGTACGTGCCACCTTCTCGTGGCAGATAGTGTGAAAGCCTTTCTTGTTCCTAAATGGAGCAACTTATCGGAGAGAATGTGGACGGTACTTGAAGATGCACAGATAGGAATTAGTGTGAAATATTTGGGAGACTAACGAAGTGTAGGTGTTTGGGGAGCAGTGAAAACAAAGTGGAGGAGGAATGCTGGGCCAACTTACAGAGGGACCCAAAGCAGGAGAGTTCAGAACTGGTGCCCTAGTAAGAGAGGGGCTATTGTGTTTTCATGGCTGGTTTCAATCAGGAAATGTTTTCAAAGGCACAGAGGATAACGTGGTAGACTCTTGTGAAGAGAACAGCCTGATTTCACAGATGCCAGTGTTGGGCCATGTCTCTTTTTTAAGAAGTTAAGTGTTACATTTAGAGATGCACTGTCCTTCCCATTTCCCATTTTTCCTCTCTCAAAAGTAGTCACCATCCCGAAATCAACATCTGTTGATTTCCATGCATATTTACATATTTATGACAATTTGACCTCGTAATCAATCACAAAGAATGTATAGTATTGTTTTTTTATGTTTGAAAAGTATATATAATCAATATTATACAATTTGTTTCATTTCTTTGATGTTTGAAATTATCAGCTTAATAGAAATGGGTCAAAATCATTTGTATTCTACTGTGTGATTACACCAGAGTTTATGAATTCCCTAGTCAGGGTGTTTGAGGTTTTCAGTTTTTGCTATTTCAAACAAGGCTGCAGAAATCCTGATATGTGTCTCGTCGGGGACATGGTGTTCCTTTTGGGCATTAACCTAGAAGCAGACTTGCTTGTTTAATAAGGGATACATATCTTTAATTTTTATAGGTGCTGACAAATTGTTCTGTAAAGTGGCCTCAACAGTTTTCCCTTCTAGTAGAATGTGAGGTCTAGATTCTCCACATCCTTGGAGTCCTCAGGCTTAATTTTTGCCAGTCACATAATACATGTAACAAAGTATATCATTATTCTAAAATTTGTTTTAAAATCTTTCATGTGTTGAGTGGTATTTTGGATTCTTTTCCTGTGAATTGCCTCTTAAATTAACTTCGACCAGTTTTTACTGTGCTTTTTGTCTTTTAAAATTGATTTATAGGTGTTCTTTAATATATGCATGTGCTAGAAATATATTCCTAGGCCTAGCCTGTTTGTCTGGTGTTTGTTATTGTATAGAACTTAAGTTTTTAATGTGAGGTGTAGTGTGTAGGTAGGAACAAAGAATCTGCAGCCAGGCAGCCTGGGTTCACATCCTAGTTCTGTCCCTTCCTTGCTGTGTAACCCTGGGCAAGTTATTTAATATCTTGGCGTACAACTTTCCCACTTGGAATATGGAGGCTGTATACTCCCCACTTCTTGTAGTGAAGATTAGTTCATAAATGTAAAGCACTTAGAATACTTCCTTGCACGTAGTAAATGCAAAGTTAGTATTATACATTCTTTTTTTGTTTCTTGTTAAATTCTGGGGCAGACTGAGTCATGAGGCTCTGGGATGGGAGGAATTTTTCTCTCCCATGCCCAACCGATGCACAACCTTCCCTTCACATGGCCAAATCTTGGTCTGTTTGGGCCTGATAAACTCTGCTGGCCTCACCCTGACAACTCCCTGAGACCTCACCCCACCACAATAGTGTGTGAGTACCCAGCCAGTGGCAGCTAGACTTGGTACACCCTGGGACATTTGCTGAGTGATCTCAGACCCAGCACTGGCACCGGGTTTGAACCTATATTGGTCTGGTGAACACCCCTCGCCCCTACCTGGTGACTCATTGAGGACCTATCTCCTGCAACTCAGGTATCGCCAGAGGTTCTTGCAGTGCCCGACTCTAACAGGCAGCTGTCAGATGGAGGCAGGCAGAGGCTGATCTCAGCGTTCCTTGGGACTTTTGCTGCCCTGCCCCCAGGCCCGGTGCTGGTAAAGCCAGCCCTGGTGCACAGCGTGCTCCTTCCTGCACACCTGGGCCCAGCAGAGGCAGCCACAAACCGTGGATCACTTTGTAGCTTCAAACAAGTTGCCCAGGGCCTGCCATAGGCAGTACCAGATTCCTTCCCAAGAGGCCTTAGAACCAGCACACCCAGTGGCCAGCTTCAGACAACATCAGAGCAGGATCCAATCAGCTTCACAAGCAGCATATCTAAAGGGAGATTTCCGCAGGCACCAGACCCTGCTGCGGCAAATTCCACCCTTCGTGGTCAGCACTTGTACAGCGGCTCACACACTAGTCCGGGTTGATTCTTGCAGTCAGCCAGCCTGAGGGTCTACCCCACATGCAAATGAGTCAGTAGCAGTTGAGGTTCGTTTACCACAGGAGGGCCCACATAACCCACACTGGGGTCATTCCTGGAGCAACTAGTACAGGTAGTCAAGGAGAATGTGCCATGGGGTCCCACAGGACACCTACTACATAAGGCCACCCCATGAAGACTGGGAATCATAACAGATTTACATAGAAGCAAACACAAAGAGGCAGCCAAAGTGGGGAGATAAGGAAACATGCCTCAAATGAAAGAACAGGAGAAATCACCAGAAAAAAAGAGCAAAATGAAAGGGAGGCAAGCAATGTATCAGATATGGAGTTCAAAGCAATGTTCATAAGGAATGCTTAAGGAACTTAATGAGAATGACAAGGAACTTAGAACTACAACAGCGTGAAAAAGGACCTAGGACTCATAAACAAAAGGACCAGTCAGAAATGAAGAATACGATGTTGGAAACGAAGAATAATACACTAGAAGGAGTAAACCATGTGTTGGGTGAAGCAGAGGATTGGGTTAGCAATTTGCAAGACATGGTAGCAGAACATACCCAGACAGAAGAGCAAAAAGAAAAAAAAATTTAAAAAATGAGCTTAGTTTAAGGGTCCTTTGGGGCAACATGAAATTCACATCATAGGGACAGCAAAAGGAAAAGAGAGGCAAGCTTGGGATCAACAACCTGTTTGAAGAAATAATGACTGAAAACTTCCCTAACATGGTGAAGAAAAAAGATACACAGGTCCAGGAAACAGAGAGTCTCAAACAAGATGAGCTTAAAGAGGCCCATACCAAGACTAATCATAACTACAATGGCAAATATTAAAGATGGAGAGAACCTTAAAAGCTGGAAGAGAAAGACAGTTACCTACAAAGGTGCTCCCATAAGACTGTCAGCTGATTTCTCAACAGAAACGTTTCAGGCGTGAGATATTAGAAGTGATGAAAAGCAAGGACCTACAACCAAGGCTACTTTACTCAGCAAGGCTAGCATTTAAAATTGAAGGAGAAATAAAGAGCTTCCCAGAGAAGAAAAAGCTAGAGGAGTTTGTTACCACCAAATCAGTTAAAGGACCTCCTTTAAGGAGAAGAAGGATGAAAAAAAATCAAAAACAGAGGAACATAGTTAAAAGACTAAAATAACAAATATATACCTATCAATATCACTATAAATGGCTTAAATGTTCCAATCAAAAGACATAGGGTAACAGTGACTGATCGAACATGTCAGACATGGTTTGTAAAATTTTGTGCCGGAGCGTTCTTGCTGGATGATGCTCCATGGTCGGGTGGACCAGTTGAAGTTGATAGTGATGAAATCAGGACATTAATTGAGAACAATCAATGTTATTCCACACAGGAGATACTGACATACTCAGAATATCCAAATCAATAAAGTTATTGGTGGAAATAAAAAATGTTGTTGTTGTTGTTGTTTTTAATGGAAAAAACTAGATGGACTTTTTGGCCAACCCAGTAGAAATCAATCACAAGAAAAAAACTGAAAACACATGAAGACATGGAGGCTAAATAACATGTTAATAAACAATGAATGTGTTAACAATAAGATCAAGGAAGAAATCAAAAGATACCTTGAAACAGGTGAAAATGAGAACACCACTCCAAATCCATGGGACACAGTGCAAGCAGTCCCTAGAAGGAAATTCATAGCATTATATGCCTAACTCAAGAAACAAGAAAAATGTCTGCCCTGGTCAAGTGGCTCAGTTGGTTTGGAGCATCATCCTGTACACCAAAATGGTGTGGGTTCAGTTCCTGGTCAGGGCACATACCTAGGTTGTGGGTTTGATCTCCAGTCAGGGCATCGATTGGGAGGCAACTGATTGATGTTTCTCTTACATAGATGTTTCTCTCTCTCTCTTTCTCTTTCTCTTTCTCTTTCTCTTTCTCTTTCTCTTTCTCTTTGACTTGGTGTGGTGAACACACAATATAATACATGGATAATGTATTATAGAATTGTACCCTGAAACCTTTACATTTTTATTAATCAGTGTCACCCAAATTCAATAAAAGAAAAGAAAGGAATTGCTCTTCTTTCTATGGACAATAGCTTAGAATTTGCTTGCTTGTTTTTATTGTCATTGTAAAAAAGAAAAAATTCTTCTTTAAGCACCAAGTCAGGGCATTTTTCTGTATGTTTTTTCCTGAAAGTTGAAATTTTGCTTTTTAAATTTAGGCTTCAAATTTATGGTGTGAGGTAGTAGCTGCTACTAATCTTTTTGAAGATGCTATGGTAGTTGTTATAGGGGTATTAATTAAAGCCTGCTGTTTCCCTACTGGTTTAGAATTCCATCTCTCTCCAAGCCTACCCTGTTGGCTTATTTAGATCTGTGTCAGTTCCTTGGTTTTAATTATTGAAACATTAAAATAAGTGCTGATACTGATTTGGATGATTTTTAACTTCTTTAGTTCTTTTAGTTTTATTTATGTATTTACTAGTTGTAGAAGTTAAACGTGTCCAAAAGATGTGGAGTCATGTTCGGGTTTTGCAGAATATGATGAAAGCAACAACAAAGAGAGTTTGGGGCCAGTTGCTGGGGGTGGTGCCTCTGAGCTGAGCAAAAATGCAGCCAAGTAACATGTCCTCCTTCTTCATCTTAAAAATGTTTGTAGCTCTTTGGTGACATTTATTCTTCCATGCAAATTAATGGACCATTGTATAAAGTTTGACCCAAAACCCTATTGAGACTTTGACTAGAAATTGAAGTTGTAGGCTAAATTGGAAATGAATTGGTGCTTTATTATTATGAGAGTTCCCACCCAGGAACATGGTAGATCTCTTCACTTAATTTAGGACTTTTTAAAGTTCTTAAATGCATTTCACAGTTTTCTTCCTGAAGCTCTTGTAATAGTTTTGTTAGATTTAGTTATATGTACCTTATATTTGGGGGCCTATTGCAAATTGCATCCTTAAAAGTGCATTAAAATTTTTTGATGTATCACTAGGCTGTTGATTTTGTATACTGACCCTTTTCTAGCAGATTTTCTGGTTCTTACCAGTTTTAATAATATTTGCATTTTCTTGGATTTCCTACATAGATACCCCTATTAATTTGCATAATGACAATTTTGTTCTCCCCTCAGCTTTGTTTTGTGTTCGCTCTTACTCTAAGACAAATGAGTAATGCAAACAGAAATGCTAATAAGCTGACAACTTTGTCTCCTGAATTTTGAAAGAAATGTTTCTCAGGTTTCATTATTAAGTGTGGTGTTTGTTTTGGGTTTTTGATAGCCATTATTCATCAGTTAAGGAAATTTTGGGGGTTTTACTGTTTTTTTTCCTTAAAAATTAAGTTTGCTGAAGGCCTGTCAATTTTTTCTTTTTCAGTGAAGCTTTATCCTTCCTATTGTTTGTTTCTCTTCTTTGCATTTTCATTGGATTTACTGTGTTTGGCTATTTTTTAGGTTTGCATTTTTAAATACAGTTTTTTTCCCCTTGGTGTTTTTATTCCTTTTACCTTCTTAGTAAGTTGAATTTTAGTCTCATTTATTTGGTTTTATTACCTCAAGTTCTTGGGAATGCTAATTCTTGTTTTGCATCTCTGTCATGGTAGATACTTTTTCCTATGTGTTTTGTGATTTTTGACAGCAAAAGTTTTCTCTTTTCCTTTGGGAATGGCATCATGACTAGGATTCAGAAATGCCTTTCTGGAGTCATTTTGAATGTTTCTGTCAGTTTTTCTCTTCTAGCTTCCTCATGGCCTGCCACTGGCTTTTATGTAAATTGCTTGGTTTGCAGACTGCTGCGTGCCTGGGTAGTGCACATTTAGACTCCAGACACGGGCGTGGTGGCCTTGACGTTTCCCTTTCTTGCTGTAGGCTTTCCGAAGAGACTCAAAAATCTCTGCTGGCTTCCTGGGTGTAGTGGTGCAGTTTTTCCATAATCCCTGACACCAGAATCACAGCTTTCTGAAGGTCCTAGCCACAGAGGGGTCTTAGTTCCACTTCTCAATTCTGCTGGGCTTAAAACTCAAGTACTTCCCCGTGAAGGGTCTGTTCTGGTCCAGGAACATCTTCCCACCCTCTCCTGGGCCGCTGCAGCACCAGTTACGTGCTTTTAATTCTGACTTTCATTTCTCCCTTCCTTTCTGGCTTGCGGGAATTACCTGTAGTTTTTCTTTGTTCAGCTGTGTATTTAAATGTTACAGTAGTGTTCAATATTTTAATGTGTTTGTAGCAGGAAGGATTCTGTGTCACTCAGTTGCCCATGTGCCCAGAACCTTCTATGGCCAGCTGAATAATATCCCTCTGCTGTATATCCCCACAATGCTGTATACCCCAATCCTTAGAACCTATGAATTTGTTACTTCGTATAGCAAGAGAGACTTTGCAGATATGATTAAATTAAACATCTTGTGCTAGAACAATTGTTCTGGATTATTTGGGGGAGACCTGTGTAGTCACAAAAGTCCTTATAAAGGGCATGCAGGACGGTTTATGCAGAGAAAGATGTGCTTAAAGAAGCAAGTTGTAGTCTGAGAGATTTGAACATGCTACGCTGCTGGCTTTGGAGATGGAATAGGGGGTCGCAGGCCAAGGCCTACAAGTGGCTTCTAGAAGCTACAAAAACACCAAAGAAATGGATTCTCTCCTGGAGCTTCCAGAAGGAATGCAGCCTTACGGACACCATGAATTCTGCTTAACGAGACCCATGCTCCATGTTGGACTCTGGCCTCCAGATTTGTGAGACAATTTGTGTCGTTTTAAGCCACTAAGCTTGTGGTAACTTGTTAAAGCAAAAACAGGAAACTGGTAACGTCTTCACTGTTTTTGGAGGTGGGGTGCCTGGTATTTGTGATGACTATAGACTGAAAATTGTATTAGGGACACAGCAGAGTGAACTTGATGAGGAATATGTACTTTTGACCAAGCCATATGGAAGGGTATAGCCTGTTTCTTTTCCTACCTAGAAACAAATATAGCAGAAGTGTTCATGAATGTTCTAGTGGTGTTCTCAATAATAACCCAGCCTGAGACCTGAAACTTCTCATAGAAGGGATGAAGTGCCCCAAACCCCCACCTTTTAGTAGTAGACGTTGATTTTCAAAGGGGAAACGATTCTCACTGTGAGTGAGCCTGTACGTTGGTATGTGCGGAAGCAGAGCACAGTGTTCTTGTGTTGCTGAAATGCTGCTGCTGTACATGGAGGATTTGTCTTGCTAGGAGGATGCTGACAGGATCTCCGAGTGCTTCACTCCAGCTACCTGTAAGGATGCTATTGGTGGTAAAATGTTCATACCAGGCAGCTTCTCATTGCACCCAGAGGCTCCCAGCCTGTCCAGCTCCAGATGTGCGAATTGTTCTGTATTAGTTTCCTAGGGCTGCAGTGACAACTTACCACAAATGTGGTGGCTTGGAAACAACAGACATTTATTCTCACAGTTTAGGAGACCAGAAGTTCAAAATCAAGGTGGCAGCGGGGTTGCAGCCCCTCGGATGGCCCTTGGGGAGAATCCGTTCTAGCCTCTTCTGCCTTCTGGTGGCTGCCAGCATTCCTTGGCTTGTGGCCACATCAGCCTCTGCCAGCTTTACATTGCCGTGTCTTCTCTGTTCGTCTCTCTACTCTCCTCCTGCCTCTCTGGGATAGGGTACTTGTGATGACATCTGCTGCCCCTCCACAATGATCCAGGATAAGCTCCTTCTTTTAAGATCCTTAATTTAGTCCCAGTTTTTACCATACTACTCATTTTTTTGCTGTATAAGGTAATATTCACAGTGGGGTACTTTTTTTTTTTTAGCCTGCTACTTGCTCCTTTATTGCATTTTTGCAGTCTTTGGCCTATTTTTAGTTATCCGCATATTTTGGAAGATGGCTCTGTGCTCTGACCCACCTTTAGAAAGTCCCTGACATAGCAGTTGTTTGTAGGGACTTGTAAGTTCTCACTCTCTCCACACTGATGTGTAGAACATGAGCTGGCAAACTACAGCCCATGGGCCGCATCCACTCCTCTGCGTATTACTGAAAAGCCTGCCCGCTGAGAATGGTTTCACACTTCTAAATGATTGGGGGGGAAATTAAAGGAAGAACATTTTTATTACACATGACAATTATATGCATTGAAATCTTGTGTCTTTAAGTGAAGGGTTACTGGAACTCTGCCCTGCTCATTCAAGTGCATGTTTTCTGTTGCTACTTTCCTGTCACCATTGAGTAGTTGTGGCAGAGGCCATGGGATCCGCAAAGCCAGATGGCATGGGGACTATCTGGCCCTCTGCAGAGAAAGCTTCCTACCTTTGTTCTAGTCAGAGTATCTTGTCTTTGGCTTTAGTGCATAGTGGACACCAACCATTTGTTGATGGATATTTAATTTGTGGTAAGAATTTCATTATGTAGTAAGGATTTGCTGTGAGCCCCAAAAGGATTCTTTAAAGCTATAGGGTTAGACCAATTCTATGCATCGTATCATCACGCTTCACAACTTTTTGGCTCTAAGACTCAAATAAAGCAATATAGTCCTGCCCCTGAATTTAATTGAATTAATAAACAGAGCTCATATCAGGACATGAAGCTGGCGTGTGTGTTGGTTAATTTCATTGTCAACCTGGCTAGGATGTGTGATCAGGTATGTGTTCAAACACTAGTCTAAATGTTGCTGTGAGGGTATTTTTTAAGATGCGATTAACATTTACACTGAATTGACTTTAAGTAAAGTAATTACCCTCCTTATTGTGTTCCTCATGCACAGTATGAAATATGAAAACATTAAGAACAAAGATTGAAGTTTCCTAAGGAGGAAGGAATTCTAACGACTGTTTATCAGAAATCCTACCTAAATTTCCAGCCTGCCACCCTGCCCTACAAATTTCAGACTTGCTAATCCCCACAACTGCATAGGCCAAGTCCTCGAACCTAATCTCTCTCTGTCTAAATATGTATCCTATTGCTTCTGTTCCCCTGGAGGCCCCGACTGACACCGCAGGTCACTCCGATGCTTGGGAAGTGTGACCCGTGACCCGGCTTCAGGGTTCGGCCCTGCAGCGCAGTGAGGGTGCTCGGCACAGCCTCTCTCCTCATTGCGGTGAGAGGCCTGTCCCTGCGGTGTCTCACCCTTTTCACTTCACACCTCCTCCAGGCTTCTGCCTTTTACACCTCATGAAAGCAAACAAGTTATATTTGGATACCGCAGAGTCGGAAATAAGCTCACTTGTGATGGGGCAGAGAGGACTGTTTTTCAGCGAAGACTATGAGATGATACCAAGAAGAGGCAAGTGGCCCTGCTGATAAGAAGCCAGTGAGAAAATGGGAGGACTAGGCAAAGTTCTGGGTGGCACAATTTAACTTTGTTCTGTCATGCTGCAGTTAGTTTCTCTCATTCTCAGGTTTTGCTTCTTTATAATAAATGAATAAAAATACAAATAGATGCAGTATTTGTCAATACTTAGTAGTTGGACTTTTATCTCTACAAGTGTGAAGTTTTATATCCCAAGACATTTGAAATTTGTGTTTAATAACCTGTGGTTACATATATAAAAATTACATTTGAATATAAAAGATTCACTGGAATGAATTGTGATTTGTTTTTTTATTTTGAAACAAAGTTGTTATTCAGCCTTGAAATGATGCTAAAAATATGTTATACATTTTGATTTCTCCCAAGTGGGTATTATATTGTCAGCTTGCTCCAGGAAATGGTTGACTTCATTGAATTGAAGATACGATCTCCTTCCTATTTCCCCACCCCCATCCCTCCCACATACCTGTTTGAGCTATATTTTCTATCAGCTAATTTTAATCTTTATATGGCATGCTATTTTTTAAGTGCTATTTTAAAGAAATAATTGTAACTTGGAGTTTTATAGGTAATGACCAATTCTGTCTCTTCACTTGCTTTAGTTTTATAAATATATAAATAAAATTATTGGAATATGAAATAATTTCTTATTCAGAATGCCATTTTTACTCTGAATACCTAAAATCTCCTACACTCCTCATCCTAATCTAATGGTCTCTATGCAGCCGGTCCTTGAACAATGCAGGGGTTGGAACACCGCTCCTCTGCACAGATGAGAATACACACATAACTTTTAACCCCCCAAAACTTTTTAAAAGACTTTCTTCTTTCTTTCTTTCTTCCTTTCTTCCTTTCCTTTCCTTTCCTTTCCTTTCCTTTCCTTTCCTTTCCTTTCCTTTCCTTTCCTTTCCCTTTCCTTTCCCTTTCCTTTCCCTTTCCTTTCCCTTTCCTTTCCTTTCCTTTCCTTTCCTTTCCTTTCCTTTCCTTTCCCTTTCCTTTCCCTTTCCTTTCCCTTTCCTTTCCCTTTCCTTTCCCTTTCCTTTCCCTTTCCTTTCCTTTCCTTTCCTTTCTTTCCTTTCCTTTCCTTTCCTTTCCTGACAGAGGGGAAGGGAAGGAGGAAGAGAGGGAGAGAAACATCAATGTGTGGTTGCCTCTCATGTGCCCCTAGTGAGGACCTGGCCCACAACCTAGGCACGTGCCCTGACTGGGAATTGAACAGCTGACCCTTTGGTTCACAGGCTGGCGCTCAGTCCACTGAGCCACACCAGCCAGGGCTTAACTCCCCAAAACTTAACTAGTGAGAGCCTACTGTTGACCAGAAGCCTTACTTGAGAACATAAACAGTCGATTAACACGTATTTTGTATGTTACATGTATTATATACTGTATTCTTAAAGTAAGCTAGAGGAAAGAAAATGTTATTAAGAAAATACTAAGGGAGAGAAAATATATTCACAGTACTGTAGGTATGTACTGAGAAAAGTCTGCACGTAAGTGGACCCACACAGCTCAAACCTGTGTTGCTCCAGGCTGAAGGGTCAAGTGTGTATGAATTTTGGTGGAACACGTAATGGCACCGGACACAATTTACTTCAGCAGCAACTCGATGAGAAATTTTTTATTGTTCCCAATGACCAGGTTCTCGGGATAATGAAAAGGTGGGCGGCAGGGGATCCTTCCTCCCAAGTTGCCCAGAGAAGGGTGCAATTAATTCAGTTTCTTGGGGACTAGGAAGGCATCACAGAGTTAAGTTACCATCCAAATGGACTTTGAAGGAAGTGATTTCCACGTGAAGATATCAGTATGTTAGACTGAGATGTATTGGAGTCTCGAAGTTTTATGTATGCTGTTATTTCAAAAACTTAAGTAGAACTCAGTTAGACTTAGCATAAATCAGAGGATCTCTGAGGCTCCATAATAATTGTATAGGTTATTGTTAGTTTTTTTTAAAGCATGCCTGATGATTGATATAATTTGTTAGAACAGTGCTGTCTTCTGTGTATTCTAGTGTTGAGTATTAGTGGTCATTTGTACAGTACTAAGTGGGTGCCTGAAAAATGTTCTTGTTATTATTTTATCAAAGTGACACTTTCTCCTCTCTCTCCCCTCCCTTTTTGCTTGCTTTTGCAGCTGGTGAGTCTGTTGCTGATTGGCATTGCAGCATGGGGCATTGGCTTCGGGCTGATTTCCAGCCTCCGGGTGGTCAGCGTGGTCATTGCAGTGGGCATCTTCTTGTTCCTGATCGCCTTGGTGGGGCTGATTGGGGCTATGAAGCACCATCAGGTGTCGCTTTTCTTTGTATCCTTTTCAAAAAGGGTTTCTTCCCCCCAGTTGAGTTTGTTCTTTTTATTGCTTACTCTTTAATAACTATAACTAATTAAAAATTATCATTAGGAAATTATCAGAAACTCCTAGCAAGCCCTGTGTGCATGTGTTCAATGAACATGAGGAGCATTCTTAAGGTGAAGTTATTCTGCGTTTACTACACATTCCCTCTTGCACATCATGAAGACTGTGCTTTGCAAGTTCAGTATACTTCTGTTTATATTTTGTAAGTTCAGTTACATTGGGCTGATTCAGTAACCTCTTCGCCCTTTCCAACATATTAATATTTGGTTGAGAGTTTCACAGTCATATATACGTTTACCTATTCTTATTTCCTATTTTATATATGTAAGAATTTTATTTTACGCTCAATGAAATTCTAATACATCAGCTTTTAGTTAAATATTTATCATTGTTGTAAGTATTTTTCTCTCTGAACTTACAGCTACAGTGTATTATTGAAATGATAATTATGTGTATTCTTGTTGCATTTTCTCTTAAGTGCCATTTTTTTGTGTTTTCTGGGTGAATTCCTTATAGTGCATTCTAAAGTTGTCAGTTCCCCTGTGTTATGCCATTTTAAGAGTGTTGAGCACTACCCTTAACTGTCATTCTCAGTACATGATCATTCTCTTGCTTGTATTTATTGTTCAGTTTTCTGTATCGTGTGCTTGTCTAGCCCTGAACCAGGAGCAACAGGTAAGCAAAGACTTTTTCATTCTACTTCCTTATGCCACATAGTATCTGTAGGAACAAAGGGGGGAGAAACAATTGGAATGTAAAACTATGGTGTCTTAGGCAGAATGCCATTTACTCTGGGTAGCGAAAATCTTTTGTTCCTGATCGTATTAATGGGGCTGATTGGAACCCTAAACTTGTTGCTATATTTTTGCATCTTTTAAATAGGATTTTGCCTGCACTGGGTAAAAAGTTATAATGCTAACAGATGTTCAGCAGTCTTTCCTCACTGTTATGCAATGAAACAGTTACTCTAGAATGTTTTCGGTTCCATTCTAGCAGCTAATCTTTTCAAACCTATTTGTAGAAGCATATGGGTCACAGTCTTGGGGCAATGGAAAATTTTCCTTGTTACACTCTGACAGTTATGCCTTTCAGCCAAGTAAGTGGTGCTTCTAAATTGCATGCAAACTTTAAGACTTTTTGTTCTTGGGATAGAAACAGTGCCTTAATTTTTGTTGCACATTGAGAAAAAACCCTTTGAAGAGTTTTAATGATCTTACAAAGAGTATTTACTTTAGATACCTGCAGGATTAAGAATTGCAGGCTGCTGATTTATATACTTTGTCCAGGGACGGTACATTTTAATGTTTATGTGAAATGGATTTCCTAGGCCCAACTTCTGGAAGTTGGTTGGAACAATACAGCAAGTGCTCGTGATGACATCCAGAGAAATTTAAACTGCTGTGGGTTCCGCAGTTTTAACCGAAATGATACCTGTCCGGCTGTAAGTACAAAGTATGAAATACTTTTTTTAGAGATGTATTATATACAAATGAATAATGATGAACAGAAGAAATGGACTTCCTCATGCTCAATTGTGTTTTTAAAATGCTTTGCCTATTCCATGTACACTACAGTACCACTGGTACTCAGATACCTACTTCTGAGAGTCCTGAATATTCCCAGGTCCTCCCAAACACAGATGCTCTCTGTTCTTTGCCCCTTAATTCCTTCTCATTCAGCTCCTCCTGTAACAAGTTGTGAAAGAGAAATCGCAGCAGATGAGCACTAGAGATAGATCAGAGGAGGCATCTGTTTTGAAACATACCGGGGTAGTAGGTGGTCTGTACTAAACTGGGCTTCTTAAAGTAAACATTCCCAGGGCGGAGGACACCTGAAACTGGTATTCTTCCTGTCTCCCTTCTTCCTCATCACAACTTCTTGCTCTTTCTTTTTGGGAGCTGAGCCAGTAATGGGCCAATGAGAGCCATCCTTTCATCCCAGGCCAGACCTGTAACCCTTCAGATCCAGCCTGAATCTACATGAGGATGGACTTGGAGTTTGGCTCTCTTAGGAAGTGCACACATGTTTATATTTTGGGGAAACTCCTCTTACCACTGCTCTGAGCCCAGGGCTGGATATATCCTCAGTGAGGTTTCTTTTGTGGGATTATTACTTTTCCATTGCTGCATAATGCATTATCACAAATGTAGTGGCTTAAAAGAACACCCATTTATTGTCTAGTTTTCCATGGGTCAGGAGTCTGGGTGTGGCTTAACTGGGTCCTTTGCTCCGTGTCTTACCAGGATTAAACCAGGGAGGTGGCTGGAGCTGCAGACTCACCTGAGGCTTGGGGTGCTCTACCAAGCCCAGTAGTTGTTGGTAGAATTCACCTCCTGGTGATTGTAGGACTGAAGTCTTGTTTCCTTGCTCAGTGTCTCTGCGCTCCTAGAGGCTACTCTCAGGACCGAATCTGCCACCATCTCGCACCGTGGCGGCATCAAAGCCAGTGTGATAATGTTCCTGTTCTGTTAAGATAGTTTCTAACACAGTGGTTAGTTTCTAACACATACATGTGACTGCCCATAGTACTCAAAAATCCCAGCCACACACACGAGGCTGGTTATTCAGGGCCTGGAGCTGGGAGTGGGAATGTTGAGAGCCACCTTAGAATTTTGGACACTCTGAATAACCAAGGCCCCAGACTGGGTGTAATACTCCAGACGTTAATTTTTATGTGGGTCCAGTTGCTCTCCACTCTTCATAAATGTACTTTGAAATAAAAGCTTTTTTCTTTCCTTGATTCAGAGTTGTATGGAAAGTAGCCCCCAGTGCCCATCGTGTGCTCCAATAATAGGAAAATACGCGGGGGAGGTTTTGAGATTTGTCGGGGGCATTGGCCTCTTCTTCAGTTTTACAGAGGTATGTGCAAATAACTCGGTGGTGTCTCCTTCCTTTCTCGTAGGGATGCTGCTGTGTATGGCATTTTACCATAGCGTGTCACTTAACTTGAAATGTATCAACGGATGTTTTCATTGAGAACTAGTATTGTAATAGGAGGAGCCCTGGCTTGAAACCAGAAGACCTCATAGATCTAGCATGAACTTTGTGCAGGGTGAAATGCTTGATCATTAAGTTATACAAAATTTAATGAGCCAATGAAATAAGGAGATTAGACTCAGTTACCTCTAGGATCTCTTGTGTTTTTAGAGTTTCATAACAAATTATAATTTTATTATTATTTTTTTAAATTTTATTTAAGTTGTTAGTATACAGTGTTATATTAGTTATATTAGTTTCAGGTGTACCGTATAGTGATTTCATGTGTTTATTCCATACAATGCGATCACCCCACTAATTCTAGTAATCATCTGTCGCTAGGCAAACTGTTCACAATATTACTGGCCGTATTTCCCTTCACTTTTTTCACTCATCCCCCTACCTCTCCCTTCAGGTAACCATCCCTTTGTCTCTGTCTTCTGTTCTTTTTTTTTATCCTCACCCAAGGACATGTATATTGATTTTTTTTTTTTAGAGAGAGGGGGGAGGGAGGAAGAGAGAGTGGGAGAGAAACATTGATGTGAGAGAGAAACATTGATTATTGGCTTCTTGCACACATCCTGACTAGGGGCTGAAGCTGCAACCTACATATGTGCCCTGACTGGGAATTGAACCTGCAGCTCTTTGGTTAATGGGACGACATAAATTATAATTTTAAATTGGATTTTGGAATAGGTAGGACATTCATATTGTTTAACATATATGTTAATATATAATACATATACAGGGTGTGGCTAAGTAGGTTTACCATTGCAAGTATGTGAAACAGTTTATTTTTGTATTATTCATAAATGATTGCATTACTTTCCATATGAACAACTGTAGACCTACTTCTGCCCACTGTGTAGATAAAGGTCCAATTCGAAAAATAGCCATTCAGTCCCATCCCTTACTCCCCTTTGTTTTCTAACCTACAACATGCAGGTAACCATATGACATTCTTTTCTATAGAAATTCATATAGAATATCTGTCTATATGACATTTGTATTGTTTTAATATACTTATTATATTTACATTTATATATAGTATATGAATCTGTAGGCCAAACCATATATATATATTATTGGATAATTTTTGAGGAATGCTAATTTCTTCTACTAAACTTTCAATAGCCACAGACTTTGTTGATGGATCAGAGTTGGCAGTATGTATCAAAATGAACATTTTTTTTCTTTAACTTATAAATTCTACTGAGAGTGCTTTATTTCATGGAGCTAATCATGAGAATCATGATAATTTGATTTTATCAAATTTCGATTCAACCATTAATTCTAGATGTTTTCATTTTAAAAACTATTTCAGTTTGATAGGTAAAAATAGTATTACAGTTCTCTCCGTTCTTTTGAAAATGTTCTAGTGAGTCTGACAATATACTTATGTATTTTGGCCATTTGCATTTCATGTTTTGTGAATGGCCCATGTACTTTTGTCTTGGTAGAGACCCTTTGAATTGCATGTAACAGACCCAAAGGAGGGAACACCCAAAACGGGAATTTAGTATGAGAGTACCAGGGTGGGTCTCAGGGCCTTCAGCTGAGAGGTCAGGATCCAGCCAGCGGTCACGTGAGGGTCCGAGCATCTGGGCGCATGAGACTGCTCTCCACACCGCTTTCATTTCCTCCATTCCCCCCTCTCCCTCTTCCTCTCACTCCTCACTTTACTCGGCTTTTTATTCTGCTTTTAATTTCCTTGGCATTTCTTTTTTCTTTTTTTTTATTGTTGTTCAAGCACAGTTGTCTCTATTTCCTCCCTCCATCCTCCTGTTCCCCCCCCCCACCCCATCCATCTTTGGCATTTATTGAACTTTTTAACAACTTTTAAGTAAAATTTATAGAAGATTTTAGTTTTCATGTAGTTAAATTGATTGCTTTTTTTCCCCTCTGTGGTTTATCCACTTGATTTTTATGCTTAGAAATGCCTTCTCATTTTGATTATATGTGTTCAAAAATGATTGAAGAAGAAAATCTAGGTGATGCAAACTGTAATACTTCATGAAGAGGACAGTCTCCTTTTGGAAAACTGCAAAATGGGGCAGAAAATAATAAGCTTTTATGGGATACGAAATAAAGAACAAGGAAGAGAAAAATAGAAAGTACGTGATTGGCTGGGTCACAGAGCCTGGTTTTGGGTGAGAAGGGAAGGAGCTGGCTTAGCTTGGGGCCTGGCTGACTAGTGTACTGCGTTTCTGGTCACGTGGAGCGTTTACAGGGCCCCGGAAGGTATCTGAGCAGAAGCCCCTGCGCAGCAGTGTTTCCGAGGCAGGTTAGGGAAACGATGCGTGGGTAGGTTGGGGGTGTCAGAGAAGCAGCTGTTTGACAGTAGGGGGTACAAGCATGCCAGGATTGTAACAACCAGCAGAGCGGAGATGTAGGCGAAATGTTAGCCAGAGAATGGGAATGACTAGTAATTAGCACGTTGGATTCTCACACAAACGCAATTAAGAGCACAGACTTTAGATTTGAACCCTGGCTCTACCTCTAAGGGCCTGTGTGACTGTTCCCCAGTTATGTAACCTCTCCATGCCTCGGTCCCCTCACTGCTGAGATGATAGTGCCTGTCATGTAGGGTGTTCGGAGGGCTGTGAATTTGTAAAGCGCGTGAAACAGCCTGTCGCGAAGGACTCTGGGTGTTGCAGTAAATCCTTTTTTGCCCCAGTCATGTACACTGCACTCCAGACTCCACTTCCTTATATCAGGCTGAGTTTTCCTTGATGCGGTTCACAAACCATAGTTGCACAAGCCCTCACGTGTTGCAGCTATAAACTTTGCCAGTCATGAGTTACATACGGACTCAGCAATTGTCTTATGTAAGTTGAGAAAATTGGGGGCTTCCCATAATTCCCAAGAAGTAGTATAAGGAACTAATGAGTAGTTATGAAGTCAAGTAAACGAAGTTTGGGTTAAAAGTTGGTGTGGGCCAAAAGTGAAAATATAATTTGAAATTCATTTTGTTCCATTAGAATTGTGTACCTTTTCCAAGCCTTTTTTTATTATTTTAAGTAAATTAACTTTGAGGTAGCAGAACCAGAATGAATATATTTCTTAATTTTTTTGAAAAAAAAATTTAAAGATCTTATTTATTTATTTATTTTTAGAGAGAGGAAGGGAGGGAGAGAGGGAGAGAAACATCAGTGTGTGGTTGCCTCCCACAGGCCACCTACTGGGAACCTGGCCTGCAGGCCAAGCATGTGACTGGGAATCAAACTGGTGACTTGGTTCACAGGCCAGTGGTCAATCCACTGAGCCACACCAGCCAGGGTACATATTTCTTAATTAAAAAAATAATAGGGGGGATAAATGGTGATGGAAGGAGCCTTCAGGTGATGAACACACATACAATATATAGATAATGTATTATAGAATTGTAGACCTTAAAACTATATAATTTTACCTAATAAATTCAATAAAAAATAAGTTACATTGGTTAAGTCTTTAGCGAAACTGGTGGGACATGGCACAGTAATAACTTACTTTCTAAAATTATAGGTCCCCAACCCCATCACCTTTGGAAAGATAGGAATTAAAACATTTTATGATCTCTGTTAGAAAATTTATTTGCTATAGAATTTTTATTGTTACCTAATTGTTGCTGAGCCCAGTTTGTTTCTGAATTATCAAAATCTGTGATATTTTAGCTACTCAGACAATTCAGTGTTCGTGTTAGTTTCCTATTGCTGCTCTATCAAATAAACACAAATGTAGCAGCTTGAAGCAACGCACGTTTATTTTACACTTCTGGAGTCAGAAGCTTAAAACGGAGGCTTCTCCTGGAGGCTCTAGAAGGCAGCCTGTTCCCTTGCCTTTTCCAGCTTCTAGAGGGGCCTGCGCTCCTTGGCTTGTGGTCCCATTTTCCATCTTCAAAGCCAGCGGTGTGGCATCTTCTCTTCCCGTCTCTGCCTCCAGCTGCTTCTAGAAGTCATCCTGTCACCTCTTCTACAGCTGTGTCTCTGATTTCATCCTTCCTGTCTCTATCTTATAAGGAGCCTTGAGATTATGTCACCGAGCCCACAAAGATAACCTCCCAACCTCGGCATCTTTGATCAGCCACGTCTGTGGAGTCCCTGTTTTATGTAAAGTGCCATCCGCAGGTTCCGGCGACTGTGATCTGAGTATCCCTGGAGGGCCATATTCGCTCTACCATAGTGCTTATAATAATTTTTCTTAGGGCCTCTCTTTTGAGTTATTTGACTACATTTTAAGAAGCAAAATGTCTTCCTTTTTGAACAAATAATGCTAAGTGCTTCAGAAGTTCCAGTTTATTTTATTGATAAACTGGATAAACACATGCAATGCTTACTTTCTCTTTCTTTGGTTTTTTTTTTCCCCTTTCATTCCAGATCCTGGGAGTTTGGCTGACCTACAGATACAGGAACCAGAAAGATCCTCGTGCTAATCCTAGTGCATTCCTTTGATGAGAAAACACGCAAAAAATTTCACATTCTGATCTGGTTCACAGCTAACTTTAAGTTACACTAATTTGCCTGTTCAAAAAAAAAAAAAAAACAGCGTCTGGAAAATGACATTACTGACAGTGGAATTATATATTTTTACTCTTAGGTTTCTCTAAATGTTTTTCTTTTTCCATTGCTGAAAAAAAAACAATAGAAACGTGTGGTCTCCTCTGAACCTCAGTGGTACCTGTAATCTACTGTACTCACAGTGTCCGGCACTGTCCACTGTGGCCTTTCTTAGCATTTTTACCTGCAGAAAAACTTTGTATGGCACTACCGTGTTGATATTGTGATTCTCAATCTGCATCTCACTGGGATAACTCATTGTATGTGGCACCGTGCTATGTAGATAGTTCCTACAGGAAAAAAGGAGTTTAAGTCTATTAAAGCCAGTAAGTATGAGATTCTATTATGTTAAGTTCAGAACGGAAAATCAAGTTCCCAACTGTTCTGTCTTTTTAGGAAGTATGTATTATGCTGACATTCAACACAAAAGTGGTAATGTAGTTCTAGTGGTCCTTTATGATTACACTAATGTATTCTAGAAGTAGCTCTGTGTTTAGGAAAGTGTGGTTTAGTTTTTTATTTTTACAGGTAAGTGCAAAGGAGAACTGGTCTTACGAATGGTCTGTTATGTAACATTTGCCTTCAGCCTTCCAAGTGGAATGAGCTTGAGCAACTCAGAAAGCGTATCTGTGTAATCCTGATGTTCTTTTATAATCATTTGAAGTCTAAAAGACTGCATTTTAGACAAGTTACTATTAATGCATTGGCCCATGTAGCAAAAAGATATTTGATTATCTTACAAATTATTAGATACCTTTTTCATGAAATGTCTCAGTATTATAACAGCAGCTTGTCAAATCCAAGCATATTTGAATGTGACTTTCTGTAATTTGAATTTGAAATAGTATGTGGTTCTGTATATTATGTTAAAAAATTAAAGGATGGTAACCTTGCTTCGTGTATGAGTGTTTGAATTAAAAGAAAGTAATAGAAGAATTGACACATGAATTAAGTGAAATGAAATTCTTTTTGCGTTGGGTTCTCTTTGATCTAGAACTGAGTATTGTTACCTTAGTGTACAGTCCAGCTATAGAAATGAACTTTTAGAGCTAATATCTACTGGTAGTCATCCCCAAAATCCTTTCTTAAAACGTGTGTGTTTACTACGTTCTCCATAGTGAGAACTGTTTTTAAAAAAGGAGTCCTTCATATTTATTTGGGAAAAATAGGTTCTTTCCTGTTACCAATAATTACTCATTTCATGTCTTGCATTTCTGTTTATGGTATTTTATTGGCAATTGTCTTGATGGGTTTTAGACCAAGAAAGAGAGTAAATGGTTAATCTATAGAATTTTAGAATATTGTGTGTGTGAGAGAATGTGTGTACGAGGTGGGAATCCCCGAAAAAACGGAATTACCTTCTGGAATGCGGGCCCTTTGTAATATAGGCTTCCCCTGCTTGGTGAGTATTCTAGGAGCCCACATGTATCAGTGTACCAGCTGGTGTTGTTGTGAGAGGCTGCGTTCAGCTTCAGTGAAAATTTTTTTAAGACTCTTTCAATGTGTTTGCCAATTTCACAATGGGTGACTTACGAGTGCACCTGCCTACATTGTGCTGAGTGTTCAGCAGCTTTTGACCAAAAACGGGGGACACCCGTTCCCCACCGTCCCTTATCACCCCTATCCTGCCCCAAGTGACCTTTGTTTGTTTCCCCAGGTGAAAAAAGTCCTCAAAGGGAAATGTTTTGCCAGTGTGGAAGAGGTGAAACAAAAAAAATGGCAGAAGCTCTAAAAGACATCAAAATTTATTAAGGTCAAAAACTGTTTTGCATTTAACAGGGAGTACTGTGAAGGTAACTGAAGTTTAAACATGTAAGAATAAATACACAATTTTTTATAAATAAATTCTGGTTTTGGGGGGCCCTTTCTCGTGTGTGTGTACGTGTGAGTGCGTGTGTCACCTGTAGGACTGGAAGACTGGCTGATCTTCCAAGAAAACTGAATCGTGCAATTTCCATGTGTTGTGGGGGAGGAAGCATAATTTTGCCTCTACTCTTTTGAGTTCTTGACTGAGACCCCATGTAATAAAAGATAGATTAATGAAAAAAAACAAGTTTATTCATGCGTATGCCTCATGTATAGGAGACACCCCAGAAAACTGAGTAACTCCCGGAGGTGGCCCACACTACCATCTTAAATACCATGTTTAGCTAAAGATGGAAGAAGGGTGTGTGTGTGTGTAGGCCAGTTGGGGGGGACAGCACAGTAAACAAAGGTAGGGAACTAAGTCAGTGACTTACACAGTGAGAAGAGTCTCTTGTGATTTAGAGCCGTCCTTCTCTTACTCGTACAGAGGAGGAGATAACCTAGAAACGGAGATTTCCTTTCTAAGTGTAAATTTCCCCTATGGAAGGATAAGCTTCTCTGTTTTCAGAGCTTCTGTGTCTGCTGTTTGTCCAATATAATCAGCTGAAAATAATCTTTACGCCCAAGAGGCCTATTGTGGGTTGTAGATTCTGTTATCCTTCGGTGCCGTGTGGAGCCCTGGCTGACCCTAACAGACTTCCACTGATTCCCTGAGAAGAGGTTCTGAGTGCCACATGAAGGAAGTGAAGTTTTTGAACCGTGTCTTTCTTTACAGGATTTTGTTTGCTTTGTGTCATTTTGAACTTCACATGCGCTTCTGGAGTCTTCTCTATATAAATATTCTTGGTACAAGTGATTATATGTGAAAAGGCTATTTCAGAGAGAGGAGCAAAACCATAGCCTTGGTTTGTGCTGTAGTTGCAAAGGCCTTTAATTGGGTCAACCTAGTTTCAAGTCAGAGCCTGGGAAGCTTGCATCTTTAGGGCTCTGAACTATGCGAGTGGATAGAGTGGGTAATAGCAGGTGGTTAGCCATTCAAGAAATGAATGCACTTTTAAGCACCTGGAGCAGCCTCGTCAGTTACTCTGAGCTCCCTGTTCCCTCGGGGAGATCTACAGGTGGTAGGTTATCCAGCTTCTTCTAGGTCTCCTGTGAGCTTTGTGTCTGGGTGCAGAGCTACAGCTCCCCCCACACCGTGTATCACACGCCTGCTGGAAAGGCCTCCCTCTGCACAGGTCTGTCCTGCATCCCACGTGGCTGCCCGTGAGCCCGGGGGAGTCAGGCTGAGGTCAGAGTTCCAGGGGGGCCCCTACCGTGTGCAATGAAACGCCACCCCAGGTACATGGTGTCAGAGGAGGGTGAGTTTGAGATCAGCCTGTCTTCGAATTACAAGTTGCTGTAAGGAGCTCCTCTCTTCTAAATCTAGCGTTTATTTTAAAAAAAACAAACTATACTACTTTTATACATTTCTCTTATGCCCTGTTTACGTATTCCATTTAGAGGACTATTTCATAGAACGTTCTCTCAGTCAGCCTTGATATTAAAGGTGAAATTTTAGAGAATATAATGCTAGTACAAAGGAGAAATGTTAGATGATAAATTCTACCATCTGAGCTCATGTGGCATAAATTCATCCCAGATGCTCTTAACCAGCAGTGAGCTTGGTATGAAAACCAGTTGTGCATGTTCAGTCTGAGTGACGTGCTGCCGCAGAACCTTTCAGAGACGAAGGGAAACAAGAGTGGCTTTTAGCTCTTGTGTCCTTAGACCGAAATCCTCCTCCTACGGTTTCCATAAATACTTGTAGAACCCTATTAAAGTTTATTCATCCTTTTGAAAGGCACTGAGTAACGTTATGAAACTACTTTACTTTTTAGCTGGTATGGAAAAGTTAAAAGCACATTTTTACATAATATTTCATGGGAGAAAACTGCTTTCAACATTGTGATGGTACAGACGTGGTCATCCACATGTTCATTGTTTTATGACAGGTGATCGGCCATGTGAAAGACCAAGTTGCCCCGTTTGGGGTGAGGGAGGCGATTTGTGTAAGGCTGTTCTGCACTCAGTGTGTTTGGGGCAGGCGGTTAGTTTTTACTCCTGGCTCTACACCAAGTGCAATTACAAGACGTGTCATTGGTGAACGTTTTCTAAACCATTTTAAGGGAGCAACGAGCAATAACTGCACCTGACACCAGAGCGACAGACAGACAGACAAGAGGAAAAGAGCACAGAGCTCTTCATACCGAAGTTTTTCAGGGATGTCAGACCTGGCCTTTGTAGTCATTGAGATAGCTCTTGAGACAGTGGAAAACGGAACCAGGCCCTCCTGCCGTGTGCCAGGTTCTTCTCATCTAGTCTCGGGAAAAGCAGCTTTGGGGATTCATTTTGCAAAGGAGGGCGTGAGGGAGTTGCCTTTGAATTAACAATGTATGTCAAAGAATGGACTTTGATATCACTTGGAGGGTGAACACACTTTTGTTCACTTTCCTGTCTTGCTTTTTACAGGCAGATGATGTCACAGCTTGACAAGTGGCTTTTTAATAGGTTAGGACGACTCGACTTGGACTTTGAAGTCCACCTCATTCGTGAGGCACTAAAGAAAGTTCCATTCTTGCCTTTGAGCTTAATGTGGAAAAGCATACGTACAACTTACCATTGTAACCGTTTTTATGCGTGTTATTCAGTGTCATTAAGTACAGTCACATTTTCCCACCATCCGATACCATAACTTTTTCACCCTCCCAAACTGAAAATCTACACCTGTTCAACAGGAGCTCGCCATTCCTCCATCCCCTCAGACCCTGGCTGCCAGCAGTCTACTTTCTGCTGTGGATTCGGCTGCAGTAGGGACCACTTGTAACTGGAATCATAGAGTGTTTGTCCCTTGTCACTGGTTTACTTACTATAGTGTCTTCAAGGCTCATCCATGTGTAACACATGTGAGAATTTCCTTCCTTTTTAAGGCTGAATAATATTCCGGTCTGTGTATGCAGTCCATTTTATTTATCCATGCATCCGATGGACATTTGGGTTGCTTCCACCTCCTGGCTGTTGTGAACAATACGGCTGTGACCATGAGTGTACAAATCCCCGTTCCTTGCTTTCATGTTTGGGTACATGCTCAGAAG
The DNA here is from genome assembly GCA_004027475.1 of Anoura caudifer. Classification (NCBI taxonomy): domain Eukaryota; kingdom Metazoa; phylum Chordata; class Mammalia; order Chiroptera; family Phyllostomidae; genus Anoura; species Anoura caudifer. The sequence continues at coordinate 75,640 of PVKU01005327.1, read as the reverse complement.
TGGAATTACTGAATTGTATGGTCATCCGGCATGTAAGATTTTGAGAAACAGTTACATTGTTTTTCTCCGATGGCTGCACCATTTTACATTCCCATTATGTTACCAGCATTGTTATTCAGCATTCTTTCGCTCCTTTGTAGTCAGAGAAGTCGTCAAAAATGCTTTCATTTAAATTTATTTAAACATATAGGGAAGACTGTGAGATGATTATAAAGGATTCGATAGGGCAGACCTTGCTAATATTTCCATGAGATTAAAACAACAGTCTCGAAGTTTGCATCTTCACTTCTCTAACTTGAATATGCACACATTTCCTGTAGTTGCAAAGAGTGTAAAAATCTTCAATTCTTCTTCATTTATCTGTTTTTTTCACCATAATGTTTATTACATTTATAGATGTCAACATACTGCACTGTGTTAATAAATGTATGTGATCATGACAATCAGATGTTGTCAATGTTTTTTTTATTTTTCATTTGTTTAAATAATGTTGCCATTGGCGTCTTCACAACTGTTTCCTTGAGTGACTGATTTCCGTAGGACCGATTCTCAGAAGTTGAGGAGACTGAATCAAATTTAATCAGGCTTTTGTTTTCAATGACTTGCTCTGTGTTTAAAACTTTTATAAGAGCGATTCATTTCCCTTGCAACCTTGACATTCGACTTCCCAAAGATTTATTTATACTTTAAAAATTATATGTGTTGTTAAAATAACATTTGTCATTCAGTAAATTTTAGGGACTTAGTCTCATTTCACATCAGCCTAACAAAAAAGTAAACATTATTTTTCTGTGTTATATATGAAACATGAATAACTTAGAATTGTCATTCAAAATATATTTTTATACAAGTGAAAACTTTTTCCTCTCATTAACCCTCAGAGAACTTTCTAAATGAAATATTCACCTCTGTAAGCACATATAGATTACCTAGTAGGTAACCTAGTATATGAAGGGACCCCAATCCCTCTGTTGACACTTTTGCTGAAGATTTGTATGTCATTAAATCAACCGTATATTCGCAGAACCTATTAGTGAATAGCTGTGTCAGAGTACTATAAGCAAGAAAAGTATTTAAAATGTTATCTGCCCTGTAAGCATTAATACGTAATGGCAAAGACTCTATTCAGAAGAGGACCTGTCTTTAAAAAAGCTATTCAAGACAAGCAATAAGAATCAATCTGCAAAGCATTGTGCAGACCACCACGGCCATTCATGTAACACAAGGTCCAAATAATTCAGTGGGGCTGGGTAATAAAAAACACTATATAATAACGGGCGTGAGGTGATTCACTGTGTAGTGAAGACATTAATACGGTTCTAACTTGTCAAGCAGAATAGAGTAAAGGTAACTAACTTTGCTTCCCTATCTGATGCCACACCCTCTCTCAACTTTTCCAAAGAGAAGGAGTGACCTCTGATCTTTACCCGTACACAGGATATCACTGTCCTTTGCTCACCTTTTGGTGACGAAAATGAGAACAATTCAACTGACTTTATTCCAGGCCAGGACTCTAAGACCTCAAGAGACCTGATGTATTATAAGGCTACTCTTCAGGATTTCTTTAGCATGGGTTCATGGGTGCAGATGTTCTTTGAATGAACTCCTCACAAAATTAGTCTTCTAAGGGGAAAGCTACCTGCCAGAGACCTCTGAGAGCGTTGAGTTGGGCAAAATCTGATGAAAACTGAATTACTAAAGTGAAGTATGTACATAGAAGTTTCTGGGCTTCTGACTACAGTTGGGGGGATGTCTTCCATTTAGGTAGCTGCTTTTCTTGGGATGCCTCTCTCTATGTTTTTCACACTAATGTATATTCTGTCTGATGCTGCTGTTGATTAAACTAATGCCTACTTCCGTCACCCAGTGAGAAACTAGTGAGCCAAGAAAACTTTGTCTGATCTTCATTGCTTGAACAGTTTTTGTCTTGCCCTTGCCCCCTCTTTGAACATTTTGTGTTTCAAAAGATCCTATTTGGTGAATGAACGCAATAGCTTTTCTGTGAAAAACCAAGTTGGGAAAAAAAAATAACAGTTTAACACCTCCAAAGGATTTATTTTTTTTAAAAAGTATGTCTCACTGTGGCAGTATACAATGTTGTTTTCATACATGTATACTTGAAACCAAATTTTAAAAAAATAGCTGTTGTAACATGACACTGTAAGCTAATGAACATGTGCACTGTGCTCCCACCTTCTCCAGGGTCTTCTGAAATCCCCTCTGATGCCAGGTCTCATGGCCCAACTAGAGGGAAGAACTTGCAAACTTTGTTTTTTCTCTACAATTCGGTCTTCAGCAACTTCAGTGCTTTCTTCATGTTGTCGAGAACTAATGGGCAAAAAAGTTACAAGAGTCAAGGCATGACCAGAAATTAGATTAATAGATTCAGTAAGCCGCCAAACTTGGATATACTATTTATTGTTTAATGGGGTGCTATTGTAACGTCAGGTGAGAAGTTGGGCATCTCATTGTAAATTTTTTCTAAAATTATGTGAAATGGCTTTCATTACACTCCAGTGCTCTTACAACATTTATTAAATACCTTTTCTACACGACGCCATGATATTACCTGTGCAGGATACCTGCTTGAAGGAGTCTGAAGTCTTATTAAGATATATGCTCTTATCTTGCAAATGGTCAGTTCTTGGGATGTACTTGCCCTGGTTCTCTTAGCACCCACTGAGGGTATTGCTAATGGACCATGATAATCTTTCTGCCCAGACACTGCCTCAAAATCCTTCCAAAAATGATGAGAATTTTTATGTGCTGCCCAATGAGAATTTCTGTGATAATGAAAAATACTCAGTGCCTTTGTACTCAGTACTTGAAATGTGATTAGTGTGACTGAGGAATTGAATCTTAAATTATGAGGAATTTAAATTTATTAAACAGCTACATGTGGCTAAAGGCTAAAATACTAGGCAGAGGGTGCTGTCCTAGGCAGCCACGAGTCACTGAGCAGAGCTGGTTCCTAGGACAAAACCCAATTTTCTTCCCGGAAGGACTAATTGAGTGTTCCAAGTCAGTACAGTCTCATGCAGGTGCCTCATCTTCCTTGAGTCAGTCTCTGTCTCTCTCTGGGGAAGTGAGTCTCTTGGCAACTGTTTGGAGCCATTTGGGGCCATCTTTCCTCCTGATTTTAAAACTGAACTTGAATTCAACATCAACAAAGCTAGACTAAATTATTTCACTTTCCTTACTGGGAAAAAATATTTAACAAAGCATGCAGATTACTGCAACTCTTGTACTCAATCCTCTGATACAAGGAGTTGTACGTTGGTATGCCTGAGAGAAAAACCTGAAAGGCAGATAATATTGTCACAGAATCTATGTTGAATTTAAATTATTCGACTTCAGTTAAAATTTTTTAAGGAATGAGATCAAAGTAATGACTACTTAGTCAACCTGATTTTCTGGGGTCCCTGAGCAGCAGTCCCTGCATCCGTCATAGTCACGTGGCCTCTCCTCCCGCACCGCCGCCATAGAGATGTTCAAAGCAGGTAGCACTTACGCAGAGATGCGTCCGAAGGTTCATAAGCATAGAGACGATTTGAATATCTTCCTGTGATGTCGGCTCTGACTGTCAGAGATGGATCTACAAAAGAAAAGCAAAAACAGTGCTATGTTTGCGATAGTGCATTGCAGGACAAAGCCCATGCATTTGCCCATGTCCTATGAAAGGAACACGGCTGAGTCCCGCTGGACCGCTCTGCACCAGCCTCCGGCAGTCAGCACCCCCCGCGGTGGGGCAGTCAGGCCCCCGAGTCAGGCTGGGAGCCGTCATCAGCTGTGCCCAGTATTTGTGCAAAAGGGTCTGAACCCTGCTGTCCCATCTGGAGCAGCCTGGAAACAGGATAATGCATATTGTTGGGCTGGTCTTTTTCTTTTGGGTGAAAACATTGGCATTCTCTACTGAGCAGTTATTTTAAGTTTTTGAAATGATTATGTTGTGATCGAAATGTGTTGCTACCAAGAGGAACCTAGATAATTAGAAACCCACATCCAGTGCCATATCTATCTATCTATCTATCTATCTATCTATCTATCTATCTATCTATCTATCTATCTTTTAATGAGTAAAAGAAGGTAAACCCTAAGAGCAGCAAAGGCCAAGTAACCACGTAGTATACCCCTCTCTATGTTTTACTTATTTAAAAAGTAGAGATTTATGAGTCATCCCTTGTGCATTGTTTAAATCTATTTTATCATGTTTCATATTAACTTGAAACTATCAATGAGACAGAAAGGTATCTTTAAAATGAGGCGCATCCAAAAGGGAGGCAGCACTGGGATGCACAGGGGCCTGGGGACCTTTCCTTGATAATGGTGACCGAGGAGCCTAAGGTGTACGTCCGGCCTCAAATCTAGGTGTAGAGGACACGGGAGGAGCACCTGTACATTTGCAACGTCTGTCTCCGGTATTTGGATGGACAGGCTCCGTCATTTCAGAGTACTGGACTGGGACCCACATGAATTACAAGAAGCAGACATTCTTTTGTTCAGCAAAGACTTAAGACTGGCTACCACTTGGCGCAGGTGATGCAAACACCTGATCTGATCTTGGTAATGAATTAGCATACAGGCTTTTAACCACCCAGCCATTGGCTGGTAACCCTGCACCATGGAATCATCTGGAGAGCTTTAAAAAAAAAAAAAAAATACAGTGCCTGCTTCCCACCCCCAGACATTCTGTTTAATTGGTTTGAGGTGTGGCTTGGGCAGCTTGTTTTTAAAAACCTTCCGGTGATTGTAATTGGTGATTCTTCCAGGTGATTCTAATGTGCAGGGGACGTGGGGAACTACTGAGCTGGAGAGCAAGCTGCCTCAGGGTTGGAGTGGGTTCTTAGGGACTGAAGGGACCAAACGGACTTGGGTTAACACGCCCTTCACTGGGAATACGGGAACAGAATTTATGCACAAGGTAAGACTGGAAGACCTATGAAGTCTCTTAGAATTTCAAGGATTCTAAATTTTCTAAATCCTAACTGCCTCAAATCTAGAAAGCTCCGGTTCGGCCTTCCTCCTTTCTCCCTTCATGTTTTCTCCCTCTTCTTTTCTACATTTAATATGAACTTAGAGGAATTACACAGGTGAGCTACTTGATTAGAATGAGCTCTTTTTTATGTGATGAATGTAATCACGGACTGTCTTTAAATCATGATTTTGATCAGAGCCAAATTGAACTAATTTGTTCAGTTATCTAAGAACTATTTACTGTGGGCCCACCAGAGGGTCAGGCTAAAAATATTACTGCGGTGAGGGGAGACAGATACAGTCCCTGCCACGGAGCTTGTAATCCCCTGGGGAAAAGTATTTATTAAACAATTACCTAATAATTATAATATTATAACGGAGGAAAATATGGCCACTGAAAGTAACATGGTGCCACAGAAGCATGCCAGTCCGTGAAAGGCGGTGGTGTCTGGGGAGCCAGCCAGGTGGCATGTCGCTGCAGACAGGAAGAGGAAAAGCTCTCTAGCAGCAGGGACAGCGTGTAAAACGTTCCAGGGGCAGGAAGGGGCATGGCGACTCCAAGTTTTTTGAACTCATATGCTTAACTTTCCTAAAATAATTATCAACTAAATCAGAAAGAAATATCCAACACACGAACTGATAGTTTGCCTGATTGAAAATAAGTGTTCACAGGCCTGATGTACAGGGATGGACAAAAAGTAGGTTTATAGTTTTGAGTACGTGGAATAGAATTGTATTATTGTTTATTAGTGATTGTACTATTCATTATTATTAACCTACTTTTACCAACCCCTGTATTTAGGAAAGTGATCAATACATTTAATCAGTTGACAGGGTGCTTCCTTCTCAGATGTATGTGTTGCAGAAGATGAAAGCTCAAAATTAGCATAGGAAACAAATGGCCTCTGTGGAAGTAGCTGGAAGCTCCCATTTTCCTAATAAAAATATCTGGTGAAGCTTCAGGGACTGTGAAACCACTCACTGGCCCCAGTGACAGAGAAGGGTTGGGGCAGGCAGAGGAGGGGCCACGGCCGTGCTTGTGTCATTGTCTGAATGTGTTTCATGCCCCTGTCACTTCTACTTACCAACAAACATAATCCTGGGGACATACTGGCCGTCAGGAGAGAGGTGCTTGTCCGTCGTTTCATACTAAGATTAAAAAAACAAAAACAAAAACAGCTTTTAGTTTGTTTACTCTTTAATTATTCTCAAGCTTGTTACTACAGAAATGCATCCATTATTGGGCTATGCATCTCAAGATCCTGTAAGGCGCATCGCTTCCACAAAGAGTGGTAGAGATAAGTTATATGCATGAAATAATAAGTTGGTGCAAAATGTGAGGCAGAACAGGAGGTAAAGAGGTGAATGTATGTGATAAAGAGCAAAAAAGTTCATGAAGGAGAATTCAGAGTTATTGTGTTTGGCAAAGACATCTTTCAAGAAGTAGGAGGAAGCAGATTAATGAAAAAAGCAGAAGTCACTTGTGGAGAAAGTCACTTCTGTAGAAAGAAACACAAGGTTATCTTGAGCTTTCATCTATTCATTTCTCAAACTTTTATTTAGATTTTTTTTTATTTAGCAATACATAGCACTTATGTCTCACAGATGCACACTCCATTGGGAGCTACAGGTAGTGAAATGGATACTGGGGACCCAGTGGCTGAAATGTTATGATGGAGGATGTATAGATGCCATGGGTGCCCAGAGCAGGACATTTAACCCAGTGTGCAGGTTCTACTTGGACTTTATGAAGTGGATAAGGAGGAATCTTGAAAAAAAAATGAAAGAAGTCAGTTACATGGGAAAGGAGGTCATTCCAGGCAGAGGGTGAGATTGCGCAAGGCAGAGGTAGTGCATAGCACTTTCTGACAGGACCAAGTGCTTGGAAAAGGCTGAAATAGAGGGGACACAGGAGATGGTGGGGACACAGATGCTGGAGACCTGCTTCAGGGGCCAGCTCGCACTGGAGGGATCTGAGTGTCAGTACCGTGATCCCAATTGGTCTTCCAAGTGATCACCCTGCTGGCATGGGGGATTAGATGGAATTTATCTTGTGGGCATGGGCCATTTAGTAATGGTGCAGTAAGCAAAGCAAAGTGAACAAGTGTTACACTAAACTGATGATCCTCAGTTTATGGGGAAGTGACCCATAACAAAAATATTTAAAAGTGAGAACCCCAGGTCTTGACTGCAGGAGGTGAGTAGTGGAGTCTGATCTGGAATAACACTTGGGATGAAATAAAGAATAGAGAAAGAAGTGCAGTTTGAAAAGCCTGGACCAAGCTGAGAAATGCAGTTGAACATGTTGAGTTTTAGTTAATTATAGGATACCTGGATACCACAGTATCCTATACAATTATAGGATATAGGATACCATGGTTGATAGACCAGTTGGAAATTGTGGCATGTTTGGGTAAGACGTGGGAATCATCAGTGTGTGGGCATTGATTAAAGACAGATAAAGATGACATTGTCTGTAGAGGATTTACAACATGAAAATAAGAGAGGAGGTTACGTAGAGATTCACTCAGTTACTTAATATCTCAGGATAGGGAAAGGAGGAGCAGCCTATGGAAGGGCGGTGAGGAAGAACGACTGCTGTGGATGCTCTTTGAGGAACCAACCTGTCAACCTATGAATGAGAGGGAGAGGACTGGCTTGAGGGCTGATTGAGGGAGGCAGAAAGCTTTGAACAACATCAGAAGGAGTGGCAATGGGAAGTCGGTGGGAGGCAGGAGGCTAAAGCACAGTGGCAGGATTCGATGTGGACAACCAGAGCGCTGTCCCTTCCACAGAGGAGAGGAGGCGAGGACTAAGAATGGGTGTAGGGCTGCTAGGAAGGACTGCAGGAAGGGGCACAGGAGGTAATCTGCAAACTACAAAAACCTTCCAATTATTACAGCCACAGAAACTCCTAACCACAGGAGAGTGCTTTTCAGGCACTCTGAAGTTATCCATTGCTTAACGAAAACATTAATGTGCAAGGTAGATTATTAATAAAGTGCCATTCTTCTCTCAGTCTCCGAGATGAGTGTTTGGAACAGACTCAGCTCACCCTCCATGTGATTAAGAGGTGTAGGAAAAACTGACTCATCCATGTGGAATAATGAGCCCAGAGGAAACGTCAGTGATGAGGAAAAAAGGCAACTTACAACCAGATTGAGGAGGACAAACTGCTCTGCCAGTTTCTGGATTTCTTTATTTTCGGCAAATGCCTTCTTTAAAGCTATGATATAAAGAAAAATCATTAAGCATCCCTCTCTGCACCAGTTAAAACCATTGTTCTCTACCACATTTTAAGTGGAACCGTATTTTCAACACAATGTTCAACTTTGCCCTGTCAGCAAATGCTGAGTGTGGTACTATCTAGGCTATTGGCTACTTTTGCTTCTTGCCATTCACTCATTCATTCATCCACCGTCCATCCATTCAGTTACGTTTCTCAGCCTATATGTACTGAGTGGCTACTCTACGGTAGGCACTGTTTTATGCTCTGGAAATAGAGCAGTGAATAACAAGTAATGTGCTTCCTTCATGGAGCTCAAAAACCTGTGTAGAAGCAGATCTTAAGTAAGTAAACCAATACATGTCTGATAATTTCAGCTGGAGATGTGTACTTTGAAGAAAGATAAAGCTAAGCAAGAGGTTTAAGAGCTACAGAGTGGTCAGGTTAGATCTCCCTGAGGAGGTGACATTGCAGCGAGAGAGTGACCCATTGGAAGATTGTGGGAGTATGTTACACTAGGTGTCAGGGACTCTAAGAGCCATAGTCCCGAGGCAGATGTTTGAGGCAAAGCACAAAGGCCAGGCCCAATGGAATGGACAGTAAACAAGAGGAGAGTGGTAAGAAAGGAAGGGGCCAGAGCATGTCCAGCCTTTAGGCCATGGTCAAGATCTGGATTGAACTTTTCCTGTGAATAGAAACCACAAGAGCACATGGCTGATAGGATCTGGTTTATGTTTAACAGCTTTCTTTGGGCTTCTGTATGGGGAACTGACTATATAGCATGACAGGTAGGTGTCCGTTAACAGCATTCTGGATCTCCGGTTGGACCCAGGTAGCAGCAGTGAGACAACAGGATGTGGTTGTATTTGGGCAGGACCTACACAATATATGGAGACCCACGCAGCATAAAAATATGGGGCCCCTTGCTCAGAAATTATTAAGAACTTGAAGACAGTGACTATAGAACTTCAAACCAAGTGTGGGAACTTTCCAAGCACTGGGCCCCATGCACAGCATGGGTCGCATGCCCCCGATGCCGGCATTGGCTTTTAGGATGTGTTTTGGAGGCAAAGCCAATGTTCTTTGTGGATGTATTGGATGTGGGATAAAAAAGAAGGATGCAAAGATGAATCCTAGAGCTTGTTTTTTCAAAATGTGCACGAGTGGCTAACACACAGCATGGCACTATTTGAAGTTACTTTACATATCTTTTTACTACGTGAAATATTATTTTTCATTCAACAGTGCTACTTGCTAAGGGTATCAAGATGAGTGATCCAAATCTTGGCCCTTAAGCTAAACGCCTATAAAGGAAATAATTTGGAAGAATAAATTACCTTGACTGTGTGGGCATTCGTCCAAGTGATGAATAATCATCAAGGGTTTGTTGCTTTAAAAGAAAAAGGGAGATTGGATCATTTTTACTGAGTAGGATTTCCTATATAGCTAGTACCACTAGATGGCGCTCTTCAGAGCTTTGAGATTGCTGTGGAACCATCATCTTTACCTTGTCTTGGATTTGTATAAAGCTTCTTCATATGTCTGAGTCCAGATGAGTTGGTCACCCCAACCTAGGACAGAATGAACTGGTATGTTTAAAGGTATTTAATTTCAGGCCCAAAGCTGTTCAAAAGCTATGACAATGACTGGGATACACACTTGATAATAAAGAAGAAAAACCTCCAGAGAAAGTAGAAATAATGATACGTTTTGATAAATCTAGAAAGAACACACACAAGAAATCTGTTCAGCACCTAAGTCTCAGCTTCCCAATGAAGCAGCATGGGAAGCTGCCAAGTAGCTGGCTCCTACCTCTGGAGAGGGTCTGGGGCAGTTTGGGTGTGGGGACCTTCGTGTCCTTCTTAGCCCCGGGTTTGACTGTGGTATCTTTGGCCAGAGTGTAGGAGAGGGCCACGAGGAGCAACAATGCCGACACTGAAATCTTCTCCATGGCAAGTCTGAAAATGGAAAGCAAATAGGCAAAAAGTCAGTAACACAAACGGCAATGAGCAGTCTTCGAAAGCTTCAGACTGTGGATTACAACAGGAAGTGAGGCATCGCGGAGTTTGGAAACACGCAGTTGGAGTGAAAAAACGACCTTCCACGGAATTTCCTATAAATACAGACTGTGAATAACATTTTTTGTTTGTTTCTTTCTATCTCCATAGAGATATAAATATACTGATGTAGACCTCCATAGAAATCTATAATATAGGTATATATTTTAAGAGAATAAGAGGATGTATATATTCTTATACCTAAAGGAATCTGCATTTTAATTTTATATTTCAAACATTCAGTACTGGAAGGTACCTTATCAGCTACCTCATCTTTTCCTACTTCCCCAATGCCTCATTTTATAGATGGAGAATCTGAAATTCAGAGAGAGAAAGTTTTATGAGATCATTGCTGAACCAAGGCTCCTGGATCTCATCCCTCG